>CAHIKZ030000060.1:0-57500 GCA_903632075.3 Acanthosepion pharaonis
AAAAAAAAAAAATTTAATTTGGTTAAAATTTTAAAAAAAAACTTTTAAAAACCCTTGCCAAATTCAATGAAATTCAAAAAAGGTTTTTTAAATTTTACCAACAACATTATTAAAATTATTTAAAATTAAATTATAGAGAGTGCTGAAAATATATTTACTGTCACTTGATCTCCAATGAAAGCCACTCAGATACCATTTAAGAAAGCAAATGAATACAAATTAATAATAAATAATACTGAGGAGAGTCTGGAGTATTGAGAGACTTATCACTTGATTCCATGTAATCCACCAGATACCATTTAAAAGAAAACTCCAATGAGTACAAAATAATATTAAAATACTGGAGGAGAGGTTGGCATTGAGGGAGCTCTTTATCACTAGATAGATATAGATATAGATATCATTGTGAATTTACAATGCTTCACTTATATGAATGCATGATATACATAGCAAAACTGAGATATCTATTCCCAGTTTGCTATGTATGCATGCATTCATCTATCTATCTATCTAAAAATAAAAAAACATTCTATGATGTTTGCTGTTCATCAGTTTTAAAGAATAATTAGGAAATAAAATCCTTAAAAATTCATCATCAGTAATAAATTTATTTTGGTGAATATAAATACACTCATCTCATCTGACCCGACTACATTTTATGAAATAGATCAATATATCCTAGACAGAGAGATATACAAAGGTAAAAAAATGAGAACGAGAAGAAAAAAAGGTCGGGGTGAAACAATAGCAAAAATAAATTAACCTAGAAAAGTTTTCTTTGGGGGCTTGCATTATGAAGAGAACAAAAGAAAGACATTCATGCACACAGATACACCCGCACAAACATTTTATTTATATCCAACCACACATTATATATATATATATATATATATATATATATATATATATATATTTACAATAAGTATTTATAAACAAAAGTCAAACTTTTAGGTTTTGAAAATTTGTAAATTTTGGATATGCTCATAAATATATGTCATTAACAGAAAAGTCTGGGTAAATTATGGAGGATCCTAAGTGGGAGAATATGTGTAATAAATGAAAGTGAGTAAAGGGTAATTTTCTAAGTGTAAATTAGAAGTGGCACAAGGCCAAAAGTTAGGGGAGACCCAGTGAGGAACAAACTCACTTTTCAGTTATAAATGATCTAGCAAGACCTGCTTACTAACTATTACACCAAGTTGAAGCAGCCATGTAAAGTGAGTAAATGATATTCTTGTACCATTTTTTCATTTAATTTTTAACATTTTTATAGTCATGTATGTTGGCTTTGGATAGGAGTCATTCTTTTAGGAATGGAGATATCTGAAAAAAATCCAGCCCACAGATTTATATAGATACATAGTGCCATTCTTCAGAATTTTCTGTCAAAGTTACTTTCTCTTTTAATAAGTATGGCATTTTTAGATCAAAGTTGTTGAATTTCTTTCTACATATAACTAATGCATTTGTTACAAATTTCTGCAAGTTTTCCCAATATGATGTGAGAAGCAATTATGACAGTTTATTTGAAATATACCTGCTTGAGAATTATTATTTTGATGGGTATTTTTGGTTCTGGCTATATCCATGATAATTTTGTTATGGATGTGGTTGTAATTATTTTCATATTGTTATCATTGGATAAATTGTTTTGGATAGTATAGGGTGCGATGGATAAACTGTTGTTTAACCCACGCAAAAATGAAAATAACACTGACGTCTCATTTTAACAGATGTATTTACCAAAATTACAAAAAATATCTGGAATAAGTCGAGAGTAAATTTATTCAATAAAATCACCTTTGGCTCCAATAACGACCTCAGAATCTATCTAAGCAATTCTTCTGAATGGTATACTTGATTAAGTTGGTGAATGCTGCCTTAATCATTGCCTTCAGTACATATTTGGTACAACAAGGAGTTTTGCTGGTCTCTCACTCAACTGTGCCCCACACACAATAATCAAGGGGAGTTAGGTTCTCCTACTTGTGTGGCATGGTGCAGAGTCCTGTTGCCAGGCATAGTGTTTTCCAGCAGCCATCCTCTTGACCCAGGACAGCATTATCTCTTCAAGGTACTTGATGTAGGTCTCAAGAGTGTTTTTTCATATCAGAACATTCAGAGTGAGTTTTCCGAGCTGCTGTACCTTCGTAATCAGCATTCGACTCATCCGACTCTTTCTGAATCGTCGGCACTATCCTCAGATTGAAACCTCAAAACTCTGAAATATGAAAGGTCATGATTGAAGCCAATGGTGATTTTATTGAATAAACATATTCCAGATATTTTTGCACTGGATCTTCTGGTGCAAATGCCAAGCAGTACAGCATGCCATTTCCAAATTTCTGGTAGAATGAATTGTGTCATGGTGCTCTTTTTCTCAAGGATGGTGCCCAACTAACCCTGCTACGCTGTGCAGTTGACAAAAACGAACAACATGTATGCGTGAAATTAAAAATATAAAATAGCAACAAAAAATTAAAGATAAAAAAAAAAAAATCAAAAGCCTGGAATTAATTTATTTAGTCCAGTTGTACAAAGTCACGGTGGAATAATTGATAGTGGCATGAAGCTGAGTTCAAATTCCAGTCAAATCCATTGCATTCACTTACGTGTTAATATCCTTGGGAAAGGTATGGATCCTCTTCTTCTTCCTTCAGCTATGGGTAAGTAGCAGGACAGAATGGGTTCTATAGTCTTGGATGGTAACTAGTTTAGGAGAAGGACAACACAATTCAAAAACCTGCATAGGGTCATTTGGTGACCTTGTGACATGTAGTGCAACAGGTCTCTGTATCCGGCCCTTCAAAAAGTGTGGTTGGTTCTGCACAAAGCCTTCACCACTATAATCAAATTGTATATGCTGGTGTCTGGCTGTTGGTTCCTAGGAACTGAGCTACTTAACCCTCATATGTTGAATATAACAGGAGAGTCCACCATAATATATATATATATATAATGTATGTAAAAAAAATATATATATATATATATATATATATATATATATATATATATATATATATATATATATGGGATAAAGTGCTCAATATCAGAGATATTTTATTTTGGGAAGCACAGGAATGATTTTCAATGCAATAGTCAATATGACATATGTTAATATATTAGAAATAGTCATACTTGATTAAAAAATCAATATGTGCATTTAAGAAAAAAAAGCATACACATTGTGCCTTTTTTACATGGGTCTCTTGTTCTCAAATAGAAATTATATCTTAAACAGGAAACAAGGGATAATTTATTCCTATTCAAAAGACTGAACAGGTCAATAGAGATTTCTGAAAAAATTCAGTGCACCGATTTATATAGATTTATATAGCGTCACTCTTGAGAATTAAGTTACTTTCTTTTTTAATAAGTGTGGCATTCTTAAGATCATAGTTGTGGTTGAATTTCTTTCTACGTATTCCATTAGGTGGAATGCAAATGATAATAGAAGTAATAAAACCATTTCTACCTTATATATTACTGGCATAACTTCATAATAAATTGCCTATTTGAAGAATAATTCTATAACAATGAAATCAACTTGTATCCATGCAAGTTCAGTTGAGAAAATGGAAACATTGATGATTGTGTTCACAGCAATGGAATATACTATTATTATACCTTGTCAGTGGTATTTTGTGATTGTTGATGAAGCATAAGTAAATGGCCATTAGTACACCAGGCTAATTGTAACTGATCTTTAAAAAAAAATAGTTATAGTAGAGTTTAGAGTAAAAATAAAAATGGGGTGTCTATTTGAAATATGAGTATCCACCATAATAACATTTAAAGTAATATTTATATATGAGAAAGAGAGAAATTCATATATCAATCAATGCGTGTGCCTTTTTCGTAAATACATGCATTTTCTTTTTTTTAATGTGTTTCATTCTTTTATTGTTTTTTCCATTTGATCCCAGCTTTTGACATTCTCACCCGTCCACCCTTCCATATCGTTTTCCCTGCCCTTCCTTGAAGCACTGATATTTATAGCCGATGGATAACCTGCTGCATGTGCACATGGCTGCTTCATACCTCGGACTTTGTTTCCAGTTGGCAGGCCATTAAATCATCATCTGTATATATCTTCTACTTAAAATTTGTCGCAATGAGATGGCTTTGTCAAATCAAAGACGAACACGGACGCTGTTCAACAAAAGCAGCAGTGAGCACAATAAATGCCATTCGGTGGAATGATGACAGAGTTTAATAATTTGCAAATGCGAATTGTTATTAACTGAGCGGGAGATGAGAAGCTGAAACTCTTATTCCCCACTTTCTCAATGTTTCTAATGTCCATTCTTATTACAGTGGTAATATTAAGCTTCAATAACAATCTCACCTCTGATTCTGCCAATGTTATAAATACAGTTATTTTTCTCTCATGATTAACACACATTAATACTTGTTATTAGTATATCCCAAAAAAACATCCTTAAAAATTAGGAGTCATCAACAATTCTAAAAAAGAAACATTATAATTCTGAGTGATGTTTTTCAGTAGGCTAGCCTCAGCATCTGTGCAATAACCAATAATGTACATGAAAAGATTGACATTATTAAATCAAATGATAATAAAAGTAATAAAACCATTTCTACTTTATATATTACTGGCATAACTTAATAATAAATTGCATATTTGAAGAATAATTCCATATCAATGAAATCAACATGTATCCTTGCAAGTTTGGCTGAGAAAATGGAAACATGTTATGATTGTGTTCACAGCCATGGAATGTACTATTATTGTATATTGTCAGTGGTATTTTGTGATTGTTGATGAAGCATAAGTAAATGGCCATTAGTACACCAGGCTGATTGTAACTGTTTAGATACAGGAAAAAAAAAGAATTGGTATTCGCAAGACATCACATGATGAAACGTAAACAAAACAATTGTTTTCATTTTAGGGGACGTGTGTAGGAAAAACATTATATAGAATCCGTTTTGTTTATTTTGTTTATTTTGAATTTTTAAGGATACAGTAGGCAGTCATACTACAGGTATAGGATAAATTCATGAAATTTTTCTGTATTTCTGGACCTTGTCTTATCTAAAGATCACTTTATATGTGGAAATATACAATGTGTATATATATATATATATATATATATATATATACACAGACACACACAAACTTTATTTTAGG
Organism: Acanthosepion pharaonis; assembly: GCA_903632075.3. Taxonomy (NCBI): domain Eukaryota; kingdom Metazoa; phylum Mollusca; class Cephalopoda; order Sepiida; family Sepiidae; genus Acanthosepion; species Acanthosepion pharaonis. The sequence goes on from CAHIKZ030000060.1 coordinate 5,156, forward strand.
ATATTATGTTGAAAATCATGTCAAAATTACATGCATTGATATGCGTTGGAACATGACTGCAACTGTGTAGTGATTTTGATATGTTTTTCGATGTAATATCCTAAAATAAAGAATATTGCTCTACATTGTGTTGAGCCCTCTTTTAAATTAAATGTTACAAACATCGGAATTGTACTCTATTCGTTCTGATATTATGAGTACTGAACTATTACATGATATCTGTCCTTCTGTATGACAGTGAATACTGGACAATCTCCTAACAGATGAGGAAGAGACTTGAGGTAACAGAAAAGAAAACTCAAAGCAGCAGAAATGTGGTTCTGCAGAACGATATTGAGGATACCATGAACCAAACATGTGAACAACAACAAGATTTTAGGGAAAATGGAAACAAAAAGGAAACTTATATTTAACATCAGGAAGAGGCAGTTTAAATTTCTGGGGTATATAATGAGGAAGGAGGATTTGGAAAATCTGATACTCACAGGACAGATTGAGAGCAAGAGGGACAGAGGAAAACAGCTTATAACATACTTGATGAGTTTAAGTTAGTGGATTGTGGAACAGAATTTAAGAGAAATAATGAAAAGACAAAATGGTTTGGGGCATCTTCTGTTTACCTCGGAGTTCTTGACAAGATCCAGAGATGGATATGTAATATAATTGGCCCTGATCTGGCATCTCGTCTACAGTCACTCTCTCTCACAGATGCGCGTATTGCCTCTCTCTGTCTTTTTCTACAAATACTTTCATGGTAATTGCTCCGATGAGCTGCTTTCACTGGTTCCCAGACTCCATGAATTCAAGCGCCCTACAAGGCTGGCATCCTGCTCTCACCCCTTACACTGTAGAAACTTTTTAAATGTAGCCGTCTTCTTCTCCAATAGCTTCATACCTCGCACCTCTTGCCTGTGGAACACCCTTCCCAATTACTGTTACCCTGAGAGCTATAATCTCCTACTATTCAAATGTAATGTCAATCGACATCTCCAGTTACCTTGATCTATCCACTATCCCTCTCCTCATCCTCTCTTCTATCACTCCAAATCTTCTGCAACCCCCTGCATCCTAGTGGCTTCACGCCTTGCTCGGCGTAATGCTTTAAAAAGAAAAAAGAGCTACAAAAGACAGGAAATTGTAGAGAGCCATGATTACCTACACATTGAGGAGACAGAGCACTTAAAAAAAACCCACTATACTGGCAAGAATGTTTTATCAATTTAGAGTCAAGTTGGCTAGATGTAAATTTAAGTTCTATGATAACATAGTTTCCTTTTTCACACTTCTGAATTGTAGAAATCTCTTCCGGCTCCATTCTTTCCAGTCATCATTAATCTTCAAAAATTTAAATGCAATATCAATTATTATTGTTACTGTCTTCCTGCTTACGTTTTTATTGTTCATGCTCCTTAGTAATGTTTCTTTTTCTAATTCTTCCACACCCAGTAACCCCTTATGTCTTAGTGGCTTTACTACTTTACTTGGGGTGAATTTGATTTAAAAAAAAAAACCACCAAAAGAAACACTTTTCACTGAACAATACTTAATAGAGAGATGAGTAAAATATAAAGACACTTTTAAGATGTCTCTAATTTAAAACTAATAATATTGATTATGTGTACTAAATTTAGAAGCAAACACTCTTTGTACAAATATGGAAAAAAAATGAAAGGTTTCTTTTTCAGTAGAATACTTGTGATTGCATCTACTGCAACCTTGCCTTAAGCTCCCACTACATTTAATACAGTTAATTTCAAAGACGCTTCTAAGATATCCCTACCACTGTGTAGATAATTTTGCTGTGAACTTTTGCATAAGAGACTAGAACAGTAGGTGAAGAGTCCAATTCAAAGACACTTATAAGATACCCCTCACACTATGTTGCTGTGAACTTTTATAGAATAGAGAAGAATGGTAAAGTGGATGAAGAATATATTACCAAAGAAATATTCTTTTGTGAAGTAATTGAAGATTTTATTATTGGCGTCTTGTCATCATGTCTATATAAATTTTGTAAATGTGGAAAGCAACATTACATTCCCACTCCACATCAAAATAGATGCATTATTTGCTGTGCTATTCCTGGATATAAAAGACACATTGTGGTTTTTCAATGAATCCTGTTTGTTGTCACTCATATCATTGCAATGTTGATAATGTAATTAGTGTTGCAGCAGTATTTTATCAATCATTGGCTTTAATGATAATACAGGAATGGTAATTAAGTGTAACTGTAATTAATCTTTGTTATTTTTCTGATGGCTGGTACATGAGAGGGTGCTAAAAAGTTCTTCAGCCAATAATTTTCTGTATCCACCCTTCTATAAATATGTACACATCTCCCAAGATTTAAAACATTGAGTAAATGGCAAGAAAATATATTCTGTATGAATTTCTAGTATAAGGAGTTATTATTTTTTTTTTTTTTTTTTTTTTTTAGTCAATTCACTCCAAGGAAGGGGACAATGTCGCTAATGACACAAAGGCATACTGTGATTGACAGAGAATGAAAAGACTTTAGAAGGAACTTGAAAACACAATCCTAAGCAGGAAAGAAGGCATAGACCTCTACTTCTATTCAAAAGACTGGGGAGGAGTGTGAACCGGACGATAGGTGAACCTATCTTCTATCTACATGCAGATGGCAGTCTGCATGTAAATAATTTAAATAAGGCAAGGAAATAGTTTTCTTGGTCATATAGAAGAGAAGAGTAACTAACTAGGACATTCGTTTGGTCACTGCATACCATCCACACAGTTCTTCTTGGTACTGTTTGTGCATCCTCATAGGGGTTTTGGTTGCACGTATATTAGGTGCTACACCCTGTGTTTCTGGATTGGAATAATTAGGCCTCATCTATTATCCACTATGAAAGAGCTTTTTTTGAAACATTGGTTCCTGTATCGTCACCCAAGGTAAGCAATGTAGAGCCTGGTCAGTACCTATATGGGTGACCACTTAGGAATACCTGGTGTTGTAAGCTTGGAAGTGTGAGTGGTGTAATGGATAATGGCTTGTAGATGTTAACCAGAGAGTTCCAATTCCAGTTGGGTTCGTTATAATCAGCATGGGTAAAAATATAATTGTTATATATACTCATGGGGAAAAATATGAACCCACTTCTTTTCTCCCCAGCTATGGATTAATTAGTAAGACTTGTATCACTAAATCATTATCTCAAAAAAAAAAAAAAACCCAAAATTCTTACAATCTAAAAATATTTTCTGGCTTTAAATAACCTCTACAGGGGTTAATAAGCCATAGAAATTGAATCAAATACTGTTTAACTACACAGGCTTGTCTTTTGATTTATTTACATTCTCTGGAGTATAAATGTGTAGAAACTACCATGGCTACAAAGTGAGGGATCATTTTATATATCGATTGTAATATAGAACTGGTTCCCCACTTTATATCAGTATTATAATTTCTTGTTTATCAAGTTTTGATTAGATATGAATTCACCTCTTCTCCTCCCATCTATGGGTTAATTAGTAAGAGTTGTATCACCAAATCATTATCTCAAAAAAAAAAGAATTTCTTAGAATCTAAAAATATATTCTGCAAAGGTTGATAAGTCGTAGAAAAAGAATCAGAATTGTACGTTTTGCATGATTCAGTTGCAGTTAAATGCCGCAAATCTGGTCTGTTAGATTCTGCTATTGACCACATCCAGCATCTTGTTGCTGGATGTTTTCACTGTAATCCTGGCATCTGTGGCAGAAGAGAACAAAAGACAATTAAAAGAAAGAACCAAAAACCAATTATTCTTATTTGTTATGAGAAATTTTGTATCCGAATCAAAAGACGTAACCTGAAGAGAATAGTAAAAATTTTTTATTTGCTGATCCAAAACTATTGTATTGGTTTTCTTGCAGTATCATGTATAAATTTTTTAGTCTAAAATTCGAGAGAAAATGATCATATAAAAAAAAAATAATTGTAACTTTTTATCGTAAGTTTTGTTTTGTATAATAAAAGAAAAACTTGTTGGAATATTAGTCAAAATAGTGTAAGCAAGAAGAAAATACAGCAAACTTGGACTGTCAAGCTTGCAATAAATAAATAAAACAGTATCAAAAGAATGGTTTTTCCCTTGACACTGCTATTATTTTAACTACCTTCCATCCTCAGCAATGTTAGTTTTAAAAAGCAATGATTAGAATTGTAATAAAACCTAAACATCTAATGAAATTGATTTTGTTTTTTTTGTTCTTGAGAATTGACAACAAAAATATTAAAAACTATTTTTTAGATTGTTTATTTACAAGAATAATTTCATATTTACAACATTCTAAAAACTAATACAATTAAACTAATCCAATATTTATCATTTATCAATTTCTAAAGAAATAAATATGAAAACAATATTTAATCATAAATTTATAAACACTTACTAAATGTATATGTGAAACAACTATAAGGATTTTATTTTTATAAAGCTTGAATCAATTGGCAATTAGCCAATGTTTTGCCAAACATTCCAATAAACAATCTAATAAATAAATAGTATTTATTATTTCTGTTGTAAATTCTTAAGAACAAAGAAAATCTATAAGTTCACTTTTGGCATGTTTAGGTTTTATTTCAATTTTAATAGTCATTTTTTAAAACAGTAAATATTACTAATGAGTGAAGGTAAGTAAATTAATAATAATGATGGTGTCATTTACTAATTTATAAAGAAATAAATACAAAAACAATTTTTTATTCATAAATTTATAAACATTTACTAAATTATTAAAATTTATTTACCATTTTATAAAGTTTGAATAAAAACTTTTGGATTAGCAATTAGGCAATATTTTGCCAACTGTACCAATAAACAGTCTAACAAATAAATAGTGTAAATAAACAATCTGGGTACTATAGAAATAGAAAATATAAATTGTGACTCAAATTTGAATATATATAGGAATAGTGAAAGATGCTTTGCTGAAACTAAGCAAGGTAATAAGGCATTAAATATTGTTCTTAGAGACAACAAAGGAGTACTGAACTGCTATGTAGTCTCCCCTCCTATATAGCAATAAATTTGGGATAGTTTCAAAGCAAATTAAGTGAAGGCAATGTGATTCTACTGGAGATGAGAATACCACAGACAAATCTTGTGAGAAACTAGGAAATTTTAAGTTTTTAGCAATTTTACTCCCCCATCCCTATCGAGGGTAAAAAAAAAAAAAAAAAAAAAAAAAAAAGAAAATTTAGTTATGATGTGTTACATTTGCATATAAATGAAAACAGTGAGGCAAGATCTAACAAAGTGTGCAATGTAAAAACCATTAAAATGATACCTTCTTGGGATTCATGAAAAGACCTTCAAGAATCTTCAAGTGAGATTCCTGGGTATGATGATAAACTATGTCTGGTAGATTGGAAGGTTTTGAAAAGTGTGAAACCATCTCTTAATTGCTGTTGTTCTCAGGTCCACCTTGACCAGAGGTAGTAGCACTTGTTAGGTTCCAAGTTATGGGCAAATAGTATCCCCCCACACCAAAAAAAAAAAACAAAATACTATGTGTTATACTGGAACATACCTATTCTATTGTTAATAGACTCTCCCACATATAATAAGTAGTAGCAGTCGCCAATGAGCTCAGAGTGAGTTGGTGAGTCAGTCGATGTCGGACATTAAAGTATCAGCCACCACAACTAGATTGCTGCATCATTAACTATTAGAACAAGTTCCTAACGTTATTGTACGTCGAACCTTATTAGGACCGACTTAGTGAAATACAAGCCTCCACTGTGAAACTACTCTATAACACTATGAAAGTATAAAAAAAAATACCAGCAATATATTTTTATATATAAAAATTACCAATGATACATAAATATATAACAAATTGTAGTGGCTTCACCCTTCACACAACTATCAAACAATCAATATAAAAGATCTTTCATGACATTAAGCCTTGTAATATACAACAATTTCTTCAATATAACTTTAACAAAACCACAGCATAAAACATGCATCACTGCCTCTAGTAATCATATCCACACAAATACAAAAGCTGAGTATCATCTACCATGTATTCAATTGTGAAAGCAGAATAACATATATAATATTTTTATTACTTCCAAAAAAATTAAATTTTGCATTAAATTATTCATAGGGAGTTGATATGGTGTTAAACAGACAAATGGATCTTCAAGTGGGTTGCTACATTTAAATTGTAGCCTTCACGTGGTTAATGTATGTTTGAACACCAGCAAGATGACAAAACTATTATCTTTTATATGTAGTTTCCTTTCAGGACCAAAAGCCACTCAAGGTAGAGGGTTAATGTGAAGTGTTGTATGAGCATAAGAAAGGGCAGGAAGTGAAGTTCTTGGAGGGGGTCTATACAGTAAAGATAATGGCTAACTCTAGACTTGAAGAAGTCAAGATTTAATTAGTGAATAACATTTCAGACTTCAGTCTGAATGTTAAAAGTATGGAGTTGTAGTAGACTTTAGAAGGAAACAGAAACCCAATCCTAAACAGGAAACAAGGGGTCCCTCTGAGATGCACACACACACACACACACACACATATATATATGAATATTGAAGTCAACACTCAGAGGTGACAGGCTGTTTCATGCTAGACATAATCGTCAGGCTGCCTGATGATTGTGTCTAGCATGAAACAGCCTGTCGCCTCTGAGTGTTGGCTTCAATGTTCACTTTTATATTTACATATGCTCTATCTCTGCTATTGAGCACTTTATCCCATAAATATAGCACACCTTAAAACTATTTCTTCATATATAGTATCACCTGGCAATTTCTAGATAAGGGAACAGGATTCTTCAGATTGTCATTGATAGTCACTCGTGTCCTGAAGTGACATGACATTAAAAAAAAAATAAAATTAGCCACAGTTGGGATTAGAACTTGCTTTGCCAATTCTGTTTTTCTCTTTTTATAACCATTGTACAACTCTGTACTTAATTTTTGAACCAGTCTTTTGGAAGATTGCATATGATGTGTATCAGTGTATCTTTGAGTAGATAGATTTTCAATTTTTCTCCTTATTCTTTGTTGAGCAGTAGTATGTATGACTTATTTAAGTAGCAGCTGCCTTTTCTACCGTTACTGATTTCCAATTGTTCAAGCTTTGACTTATTGATCATTAAAATGTGCTAGTCATTCTCATTAGGTGTAAGTAGGTGCTGTAAGTTAATTAGTGCAAACTGGTTGATTGGTATGCCTCGTTAATTCTGTATATTATGAATATGAGAAGAGGAAGGTTTTGACATTGGCTTCTGTGCAACTTCAGCATCAGTGGAGTGTGAACAATGAGGTTGATGTGACTGCACAATGCAAATTAATAATCTTTTATGTCTGATATTTTGTTTACATGTGGTAAACTTTTATTTTCTGTACTTTGCCTTTTCTAATGATGGCAGTTGGCACATAGTTCCTTTTTTCACTGACAACTGTGTCGACTTATTATTTCTGATGTAAAGTCATCTATATCGTTTTTCCTCTCCAATGGTAGCAGCATATGGATGCTCCCTTTTCTAAAGGTACAAGTGTGAATATAATCTTTTTCCTATAAGCGCATGGATGCATGTAATGTCTGTTCTAAAGGCACAACTGTGTGCGTAATATCTTTGCTGACATCACCCAGCACACACCTCATGTAGATAGCCTGGAGCCAGCAAACAGAAAGTTTATTGCATGACATTAAAATGAACGGTCGGTACCTCAGAAATAGGCTCATTCTGATAACTCCTATTTAGAAACAAAACAGCCCAAGTCCCAATGAAGGTGAAAGCACTTCAGGCCAAAGTCTCTAGGTTGAAAGCCAAGTACCTCATCAGAATCTGATCTATATTTACAAGAAATGAGCTGGCCCTAAGATCCCAAAGTACCCTGAAGACGCCTGGTCGTTGGGAAGACTTATCCCCTATGAATAAATAAAACTGCTGGAGGGAATGTGATGATAAAAGAAGATTGTAATTATCTACCCTTATGTAACTCTTGATAAATACATAGGTGTATCTCAAAAAATATAAAATGTGTCAGTTGGGTGTCATATTTGCACTGCTAATCGAGTTGAAAATAGCTTCAATGTTTTTGTGGAGTAATTGGCCATGGTTAAGTGAAATTGGCAAAATGCTAAACAAATGGAATTGACAAAGTTCTCAATAAACAATAAGAAAAGGAAGAAAAAGAACAGGGCAAAAAATAATACTTAGCAAACAATATATATATATATATATATATATATATATATATATATATATATGCAAATCAAAACAAGGCAAAACAGTAGTAATAAGGCAAAAAGTTCAAAATGGAAGAAAGTATTGTAGAATTCTGACTACAAAAAGAAACCATGAAGTTGTCCATTTTAATTGGTGAGGAAGAAATCCCAGCATGCATCTGTAGGATTTGTCTATAAATTAGGAGAGGAAACAATTTTAGTGATCATACCTTAGATAAAAACCAGCAGTTTTCTTTGACTTTATCCATTAATTTATATATATATATATATATGAGAAATATAGTCTTAAGATGTACTATATTTATGGGATAAAGTGCTCAATATCAGAGACAGAGTGTGTGTAAATATAAAAAGTGAACATAAAGTCAACACTTAGAGGCGACAGTCTGTTTTCATGCTAGCATGAAACAGACTATCACCTCTAAGTGTTGACTTCTATGTTCACTTTTTTATAGCATTGGAATCATATTTTTTTTAAATATATATATATATATATATATATATATATATATATATATAGGAAGTGTAGATGTGTTTTATAGATTAGGCAAAGGTGTTCAATAAAGTATGGTACAACCTTGACATATTTGGGAAAGATATAATAATCAAGACCCTTTACTATCAGCAGATATACAAAAATAGAAAGGCGTGTAAGACAAGGATGTGTCTTCTCACTGGATTTATTCAACATATACACCTACCAGGATTCATTAATGGTGGCTACAACCTTAACAACATTAGATATGCAGATAACACAATATTGACTGCAGATGCTGAAAGAAACTCCAAAAACTCTTAAAGAAGATAGTGAAGGAAAGCAAGAAGAAAGGACTAAACATCAACTGCAAAGAGAGAATGCATGGTTATTAGCAAAAAGATGAATGCAAATTAGAAATGTCAATGTCAAACAAGTGAGAAAACGTGATAATGGACGGAAAGTGTGACACTGAAATCTGAAGGTGTATTGGGATAGCCAAAGATGCATTCTAAAAGCTAAGCAGGGTATTAAGAAACAGAAAAACTTTGCTAAAAACAAGAAAAAGATTACTGAACTGTTACATGATATCTATCCTCCTGTATGGCAGTAAATGTTGGACAATCTCCTCAAAGATGAGCAACGAGAAAGTTTTAGAGAAAATGGAAACAAAAAGATAACATACACTTAACATCAGGAAAAGACAGTTCTGATTTCAAGGACACATAATGAGGAAAGAGGGTTTATAGAATCTGATACTCACAGGACAAATTGAAGACAAGATGGACAGAAGAAAACACTGCATAACAGGGAGCTTGAGTAAATTGATGGTGGAACAGGGTTTAGGAGAAATAACGAAGTTAAAGTTTATTAAAAGCTACAACAGGCAGGAAGTTATGGAGAGCCATGATCGCCTATAAAGAAGAATCATCATTTATAATTTACCTTATAAATTTACTTCACCTGATTGTTTTCCTAGAGCTTTCACATAACTTTCGTTCTTTTTTTGTGTTTTTTTTTTTGTTTATTTGTTGCATGTTTTATCCTTTTTTTTTTTCTTTTGTCAACACCTGTGCATGAGATATTTATGTTCAATCAGTTTTCTAAACTCCAATTTTTCAGGGAGTTGGCATTTCAAATTGGAGAACAATTCCAAGTTTTGGGGAAAGTCATTAATCTGCGCGTGACTGTGATTACAGGAGGACTGAGTAAGTTTGGTTTCACTCTTAATTTGTTTTTATGCGGTTTTTGAATTTTTCAATACTCAAATCTCTGATTCCAGATGACACTGGTTCTCCAATGAATAACAGCACAACCAATTTTGGGTATTTGTAGATTATTGACATTAATCAGAATGTTCCATAAGCCATTGCTATCCAAAACGTAACCTGAAATGGACTTTGCTTGGATTTTCAAAATCTATATTTTCCAATTTTTCTCTTGCCAAAATCAGGGCAAGCTGCAACTCTTCATACATATTTTCTGAAGAATGTCTTTTGAGTCCATTCATAAGAAATATATATATCATATTTTCTGGCTTATAAAATGCTTCAGCTTGGAAGACGCACCCTAATATTAGAAAGAAATTTCTAAGAAAAAAAGTCACTCATACAACAACATACTCACCATGTGTCCCTCACATTCTGGCACCATGTATTGTTCACATTAATTACTTGTTTGATTTTGTTTGTATGGCAATGACATATTAGTCAAGAGCAGAAAGACTCTCACTGCTGCTACAAATACAGAGCATGTTTAAGCTTGTGGCTCGGCTCCAGGAAGGTTTATAGTCTTGGAAATACTTGTGACAGCCAAGTACTGAGGTTACAGCATATAAAAGGCTGAATTAGATAGCTAACATTATAGTGTAATGACTCAACGTACAAATCAACATCCCTATCAGTCAAGCCTATTAGGTGACTGTCCAAACTGCCTGGGTGTTGCCTTACATTTTTCTTGGAAGATGCACATATATTTTTCAGGGTATTTTTAGGGGGAAAAGTGCATCTTGTAAGCTGGAAAATACAGTATATAATAAGAATATTGTGTTATGGTACATTATGTTTATGAGTAAATGTGCTCAATATACAAGATAGTGTACGTAAATATAAAAGTGGATACTGAGATCAACACTAAGCAGCAACAGTTTCATGCCTGAATGCAATATCAGGCATATATATATATATATATATATAATAAAAAGGCTTAAACACTAATATTCCATGGTCATAATTTATTCCATTGGAATCGTAAATACGATCCAATTCATCAGACCTACAAATTCAAAAAGAAAACAGAAAAGAATAACTCCGGAAATAAAAATAGAATTTAGAGAGAGTGTAAGTATGAGAGTGTGGGACGAATGTTAGAGCTAAAGAGAGGGGTAACAGATGAGAGAAGGTGGGAGATTAAAACTTAACAGAGAGGGTTTTTTTTACTAGAGGTGAGTGGAAGGGGGAAATATGAATGTTGTCGGATGTCTAATACATTAAAGATACATTTTGTGGTGACATACACACACCACAGACGATCTAATGTTGAAGATCGGAATAAGAGGGAGGGAGAGAAAAGAAAAGAAGTGGTGGGGGAGAGAGATGGGGCAGGGGAAACTAAAATTGCCTCAATCTTTCCTGAGGAAAATATAAACGAGAAAAAAAGATATATAGGTATATCCACCGGTGATTGGAAGCAGCATCTATACAACCATAGACGCTCTTTTAGATATAGATGCCTCAGAAGTCAAACTTTCTTATCCAAACACTACTGGGATCTGGTGGATAAGGGATTAACCCCACTTTTGAAATGGGGATACCTATCAAGAGCTAGAACACCTAATAATTTCTGCAATCGGTGTGATCTGTGCATGGCGGAAAAAATTTTTATTATCAAAGATAAGAATCAAGATGATGTGGTTTCATATTGACATTTTTTTCATCAGTGTCCCGGAATCATCCCAAAAAACACCTTTAATCCGCCAGAATTTAAAATTGTCCTGAAATCAAAATGATTTCTTCAATTTTTTCATTTATAGTTGTTTGTAATAACAACACCATTAAAATCATTAGTGGGGGGAACAAAAATGTTAAAATAAAAAAAAAAAAAAAAAAAAGAAACCTTATGTAGTCTATTTTTATTAACACTGCTCATGTCTAGTCCTTATTTTAGTTATTACATGCACATTTTCACTGAATGCAAGTACATACTGCCCGATCCAAGGATTGAACTCACAACCAGTGTTACCAAATTCACAAACCAATGCTTTTATCCAGTACGTCATTATCCCATTGGACAATTTGATGTAGTAAACTTAGAGCGTTAAGGTTACTAGATTGTCATCTAGGTCCCACACTTTACTGTTGAAATTGTTAAATATAACCGCCACTTCTACTCCAACAGTTTCTTTTCTCGCACTTCCCGCCCGTGGAACTCCCTTCCGTTCTCTTGCTTCCCTGATAACTCCAATGTTCAAAAATTTAAATGCAATGTCAATTATCATCTTAAAAAAAAATGAATAGTATTCTTGAATCCCATTCATTTTTTGTCCTTTTCTCAATCCTCCCTATACCTAGGTTTTCTCTCACTTTCACTCCTTTTAACCTACTAGTGGCATTTCTGCCTTGCTTGGGGTGAAATGATTTAAAAAAAAAAAAAAAATATCTGCTGCTGCTACCTCCCTGTGATTCACGCCAAATTATGTTCTTTTTTCTAGTCATATATCTTCTTCCTTTCTCATTCTCATAACCTCTCGTTTCTCTTTCTGTTGTTCTGTGGTCCAATATAATAATAATAATGATAGCTTAATGGACTAAAGTGCTGGTTCATGAATTTGGTGACGTGGTAATTCTGAGTTCAATCTTTGGGTGGAAATAGGAGCAATAACAGAGCAGTACTAAAAACATTAAAACTAGATAAGATATCCCTAGACATGGGCAGTGGAAAGAGAACAGTCTAACCCTTTCAATTAAATAAAGGGTTCAGTTCAAAATTACCTGTAGGTTATTTTATATTACTGTAAGAAATGATTTACTTCAGACTAAATATTATACTGTTTAAATTAATTTTTTTTATCATCCTAAAAATCCTAAACATTCGTCCCAAACTAACATTCTGTCTTCTCCAGGGCAAAGTTAATTTTGAGCCCTGAACACTGCAAGATGCATATTTATACCTTTCCCTAGATTATTAGTACAAAGGGAACATAGGCAACTTCAGCTGAAATACAAACTGTGTAACCAACCTTTTGCTCCATCTCTTATCCTCCCTTTCTTTCTTCCTTACTATGTATCCAGTCCATCTCGATTTTTATCACTTAGTCACTCCTGTAATATTTCTTAGAAAAAGGATCTACATGAGAACTATCTTTTCTGAGCATCCCTAGCATTGTGCTTTATGTTAACTACCAAACAAACTTATATGAATGGCAGAACGGTGAGAAGGAGGGATGGTAAAAAGAGATACAATACTAAAAGCTACATGGGACAAGAAGTTGTGGAGAGCCTTGATCACCCACGTCTTGAAGGTAGAGGACACATAAAGGATTGCTGTTTCTGTTTATTTTCCCAGTTATGTCTGCTGTTTTTTTTTTTTTTTTAATTAGCGTTGCCAAGTTGCTTTTCATATTTTCAATGTTGTTTTCATTATGCCACACAGTTTGAGATCTGTTGTTGATTTCATCCAGAGAATCATTTTGTTTCTCCCCCATGTCAATTACTCATATCAGAGGTGGTCATCGGGTACGGTATTTACTGGCCCTCACTTGTGAGTTTGTGGTCGCACACATGCCTAAAAGTACATCTGCTGCTGGATTGACCCTCAAAATCGGTGCCATCAATAGAGTGCACACTGGTCTGAACTTAGTATAGGATTCAATATATGCTGAGACATGTTTGATCTTTGAAGTGACTAATTCCTCAAACACACCAGATATTAGTTTTAATAGGTTGGTCACTTAGTTGTCTTTCTAATCCCTCCAAAATAGTAAGACATGTGCACATACATATATATATATATATATATATATATATATATATATTATATAATCAACTCTCCCATCGAGATTCGACGTATGATGGTCAAGCAGATCAGTTTCCAGGAAACCGATAGCCTGACACCGGCACATGAGATTTGATTATAGTGGTGAAGGCTTCGTGCAGGACCATCCACACTTTTTGTAGGGACGAATACAGAGACCTGGTGCATCGAGTGCCACAAGGTTCCCAAACGACCTACCGCAGGTTTTGAATTCAGAGTTGTCCTTCTCCTAGACCAGTTGCCATCCAAGGCTATAGAACACAGTCTGTCCTGCTATTTTACCCATAGCTGGAGGAGAGGAAGAGGATTCATACCTTTCCCAAGGGTATTAGCATCGTAAGTTAATGTAATGGATTCGACTTGAATTGAACTCGGCCCCTCACGATTCCTCAATCCAAGCCGCTATCCATTACTCCACCATGCCTAAACATAAACACACACATACACATGTGTATATACATCATCTATTCTTCTATCATAATCTTACTCAGAACGCATCTTAAGTAATGCAAAAAAACCCAGACAGGTATGTATACATGTGTGTGTGTGTGTGTGTGTGTGTATGTATATATATATATATATATATATATATATATATATATATATGATTGGACTTCTCTGTATCCTTGGAAACAAAAAAATATGAATTTTATGTATGTTTAAAACTCAGTAAATTCAAAAATAAGTCATTCCAATATTCGCTTGAAGATGAAACAGAAATAATGCTTTTAATTATATAATTAAATTTGAAGTTTTTAGCTTCGGTTTTTGAAACATGGTAATTCCTGTGTAGTGAAGAAACCATATTTTAAATCAGTTAATTTATAATAACTATATATAATATAATATATTTTTTTCTGTCTTCTCTCAATTTCTGTCAAGCTTTAATAAAAGTAAGACATGTTAGATTAGTATATGATTTCTTTTTTTTCTTTATCTTATCATTCTGTCAGATTCTGATTCATATTTAATCTTTAATGAATATTAGTGTGTGTGTATGTATGTACATATTTATAGATATATGTCATGAATTAAAACAGAATTGGTAAGCCAACTACAAGCTGATTTGAATACAGTTGAACAAAATATGCTCAATGTACTTTCAAAAATTAGAAAATGCAGAAAAATATTAGTTTTTGACTAAAATATAAATCATAAAAAAGGTCTAAAAATATCGTACCAATTTTTACTGTCAGAGGATCCACAGATAACATTGCAGTAGGGTTTTATATTTCTGTTTTACTAACTACAATTTTGTTAAAAATCATATAAAATGTCTATGTGCGTATTTGTTTGAGTGTTGGATAATTCGGAAAGGCAACCATTCGTTTTTTATTTTTTGTCTGATGTAAAGAATATTTTCTTGCATGTTGTAATCCGCAACTTCTGTCAAAAAGAGATTAATAAAAAAAAAAAATAAAAATAATTATCCGCTTACTGATCATTTCTCTCTCTCTCTTTTTTTTTTTTTCTTTTCCTGATCCAAGTTAAACCAAATCATCAGTCCAACTGACAGGTAATTCCAAAGAAGAGCTACAAGTTTAATGTAAACATAAAGTAGTGGAAGTAATGAGTTCGTCATTTGATATATCCTCTCAGAGTAAACTTTCACACACACACACACATACATATATATATATATATATATATATATATAAATATAAAATTATTATTTATATATATATATATATATATATATATATATATAATAATAATAATATTTATTAACAATTATAAAAAAAACATGTTATATGATCTCAGAGTAAACTTTCATAAACACACATATATATATATATATATATATATATACACATACACATCTGTGTGTGTGTGTATATATATATATATATATATATATACACACACACACGTGTGTAAACATAAATTATAATAATAATAATATTTATTAACAATTCTGCTACATAAATGCAATCATGTTTCAACACTGTGTGTCTCTTCAGACTGTGTTGCTCAATTGGAGAATAGATGGTCATTTTATGGGTTAAAATTAGTAATACCCTTGACAGGGGTGGGATACAACAAAAGAAAAAAAACGAGGCCTAAATTTCTAACATGCTTTGGGGTGGCGTGTGGGGACCGACCTCAGTTAACCAATCAGACATCGGGCATATCATGAGTGTGAAGTTAACTTCCATGTTTGATTTCTGTTGGCATTACAAGTTATTTAGAATCTTTCTTTCATTCTTTGTACTGTCTCCCAAAGAAAATTTCAACTCATATATACTGTTGGCCTTTTACAGAACATTAGTTGATGGAGAAGAGTTATTGTGTATGATTAAGTTGGTTGTGTTTAATTTAGTGTAGTATATAAATAATTATATATATATATATATATATAAGGAAGATGGCATTTGCTCACCTTACACTTGTCATGCTGTGAAGAAAATTAAAATTGACAGCAGTAATAATTACAATTGCCGGAAATTAGGAGACTGTCCCCCCCCCCCACAGTGATGAATTCCAAAATTAAATATATATTCTAAAAGGCTGTTTGAAGTCGTCCGAGACAAGTCCTATATCAGGTCTACTGAAGAGATGTTCAAACAAGGATACTTTAACCACAGAACATCTTTCAGTCTGGACAAATATAGAAGCTGCACTGCACTGTCATGGTATGTATGAGAGACAATCAAAGAAATGCATACACCTGGTAAATGTATGGGGACTGTAATCAAAATGAAACATTATAGGTGTCACAAAAAAAAAGAGCTAGTTACCGCCACATTGGTGATCCACATGTAGACATATGAAGAAATACCTCTTAGCCTGTATAGAGCCTAACTGTTTTAAACACAAGAACGCAAAAATTTGAAGTAAATTTGTATCATTGGGCAGTGAATTATTTTCATTTTTAAAAATGCAATGCTGCTGATGTGCAATTTTTGATATTTCTTTATAAAATTATACAATCATGTGTGTTTTTATCTATCTGTTTATCTATCTATATCTATACATACATATATATATATATATATATATATATATATATATATAAAAATAAATAAGTGAACATTGAAGTCAACACTTAGGGCGACAGGCTGTTTCATGCTAGACAAAATTGTCAGGCCACCGATTTGCGTCTAGCATGAAACAGCCTGTCGCCTCTAAGTGTTGACTTCAATGTTCTCTTTTATATTTACACACACTCTGTCTCTGATATTGAGCATTTTATCCCATAAATACAGCACACCTTAAGAGTA
The DNA here is from genome assembly GCA_903632075.3 of Acanthosepion pharaonis. Lineage (NCBI taxonomy): Eukaryota > Metazoa > Mollusca > Cephalopoda > Sepiida > Sepiidae > Acanthosepion > Acanthosepion pharaonis. The sequence goes on from CAHIKZ030000060.1 coordinate 22,102, forward strand.
TATATATAAACAGTATTAAATAACATTTACCGGCCTGAATGTCCGAGAAATTTGCATAGAAAATATTCGTCCTTTGACAGGATTCGAACCTGCATCCTAAACGGAACCGTCATTTACGCTGACGTGCCTTACTAACCAGCCACAAAGGAGCATTCGGTAGACAAGGTCGAATTTACTGCTTATAAACTTCAATCTTCCATGAATCTCGTACATTCATAACTGCTCTGGCGTATCAAATGTAAACAAATGACGTCATATATTAAGAAATGGACAAAGTCCGACAATTTATTTATTAATGACATTTTTTTATTAAATAACATTTATTATAAACAGAGCATTTACTTAAATACTTGTATCTATAAAAAAGAATGTTAAACATAAAAAAATGTCTTTAAGAAATAAATTGTTGGACTTTGTCCATTTCTTAATATATATATATATATATATATATATATATATAATTAAAGAAAAAACAAAACCAGTGATGGAACCAACTGACAACGTGGCAAAACCTAAAACCTTTATCCAGGTAGTCTTGAACAAAAATGACAATACTGAAATGAGAAAAAAAAAAAAAACTAAAAGCAAGTCTACCTATTCAGTAAAGTGCTCAAAGCCTAGATTGCCTAGACAGCAAAAAACATTTAATAGCATTGATTCCTATGAAAGGATGGCCCTAGTTGTAACCAGTTTTTCATGCTCATGCAATCTTCAGAAGTATAAAAGTTGTGGATAGAATTATTCACTTCCACTGAATATTTGCATATTTCCTAAGGAAATGTGAATATTTTCAAGTAGTTATTGAATTTACCATAAATATTTGATTTTGTATTTAGTTTTGAAAAAATTGTGAAATTTTTAGAAGTTTCAATCTATTATATTCATGGTTATAGATTTTTCTAAAAATTGGTGCTGTCCAAAATTATTGCCCCCCCCTCCACACGTCTTGGAAATTATGAAATTGTAATATTCTTTTTCTTAATTCGACATTTAATATAATGAAAAATGAAATAGCATTGACCTGATTCTGTAATATTCTAAAAGGTAATGAAGAAGACAATATGTGAGTGTCATGTACCACAATATTTCATTCGTTCTGGAACCATGGTGAAGACGGCTGAACTTGACAAGAAGCACCGAATGAAGATAATTGATGCATACAAACTAGGTGATTGATATATAACACTTTCCAAAAGTTTAAATATTCGTAGATTGACAACTCATAGCATTATCAAGAAGTACAGCGAGACTCATTGGGTTGAGAATATATTAACGACTGGAAGAAAATGACTAATTTCTGAGAAAATGGAAGTAAAATTGTTAGAGATGCCTCTAAGCATCCTCACTTAATGACAAATGATATTGTCAATGATGTAAAGACATCAGGGCTGAGTGTATCGACAAAGGCAGTCACTAGATTCTTTCATCGAGCAAGACTTCAAGTTTGTTACCCAAGGAAAACTCCCTTGCTTAAGGCTAAATCCTAAAATGCAGATTAGTTTATGCTTGAAGCCAACTACAACATGGGAGTAAATATTGGAACTCTTTTATGGTTAGATGAAACCAAACTAGAATTATTTGGTGACGTTATGTATAGAAGAAAATGAATGAATCTCATAAACCAAAAAATACCCTCCCTGCAATTAAACACATTGGTGGAAACATTTGCCTCTGGGGATGTTTTGCTGCTTCTGGACAAGGAGAGCTAGTGAGAGTATAGGGTATCATGGATAAAGAGCAGTATTTGGTTATTCTTAAAAATAATATAAAACAAAGTACATGAAAGCTGTCTTTGAGATGTAACAGGATGTTCCAACATGACAATGACCTGAAAACACATGGCACAAATTGTTACAAAATACTTAAATGACAACAAAATTAAGGTATTGGCATACTCCACGCAAAGTCTTGCCCTGAACTTGTAAGGAACTATCAAAAATAATTAAAAGCAATAATCAAGAATAAAGGATACTGTTATAGAGTAGTTTCATAGTGGAGGCTTGTATTTCACTAAGTCGGTCCTAAAAAGGTTTGACGTACAAAACGTTAGGAACTTGATATAATAGTTAATGACGCAGCAATCTAGTTGTGGTGGCTGATACTTTAATGTCTGACATCAACTGACTGACCGACTGGTGACTGCTACTACTCCTACTTATTATAGGTGGGAGAGTCTATTAACAATCGAATAGGTGTGTTCCGGTATAACAGATACACAATTGATTATTGAAAGAAGAGGGTCAATAATTTAAATGCTTTTTGGTGTTATTATTGTTTGACATTAAAAGAAAAATTTTGTTGTAGGCATTACTGCACATTCAAATCCATTATTTTATCATTTGTGAGATACCTTGCACAAAGTCCTACTGAAAATCTATGGGTATATTTGAAGAAAATGTAAGATAAAGAAATCCTTCAAATTTGGAGGAACTAGAAGCAATTGCCAAGGAAGGAAGAATGAAACAAAATATATATCAGTGTGTGTAGCGATCATTGATAAAGAGCAGTATTTGGATATTCTTAAAAATAATATAAAACAAATGTATGAAAGTTGTCTTTAGGGCATCACTTGATGACAATGACTTGAAACATGGCACGAATTTTTACAAAATATTTAGATTACAGCAAAATTCAGGTATTGGTGTACCTTGCACAAAGTCCTGACCTAAACACTACTGAAAATCTATGGGTATATTTGAAGAAAATGTAAGATAAAGAAGTCCTTCAAATTTGGAGGAACTAGAAGCTATTGCCAAGGAAGAATGAAACAAAATATATATCAGTGTGTGTAGTGATCTTGTAAGGTACTATCAAAAATGATTAAAGGCAATAATAAAGAATAAAGGTTACACAATTGATTATTAAGGCAAGAATGCCAATAATTTTGTCCTGTGTTAAATGATTTTTTGGTGTTCTTTTTGTTTGTATTATAGTTTGACTTTAAAAGAAAAAATTTGTTGTGGGAATCACTGCACATTCAAATCCATCATTTTATCATTTGTGAGAAAAAGTATTATTAGAGTTTCCATTAAAATTTGGGGTATTACATCTTTATTTGTAATTATGGAACATGGGTGTGGGGTGAATAATTCTGTTCATAACTGTATAGATGAAATTAATAAAAATTGGTTGAAAATGCTTCATCTTATAAAAAGCAAGTAAAAATGAAAGTAAATATCAAAATTCATAATGAATGACAATATTTCATCTTCTAAAACTATAATTTTGCATGTAATAAAAAATGTGGATGAAATTAAAATTAATAATGAATGACAATACTTCATATCATAAAATTATTGATTATTTATTTACATTTAAAAAAAAAATATCCCTGCCTCCCCAATCTAGGTGATAAAGCCACTAAGATGTAAGGGTTTACTTAGTGTGAAAGAAACTGAGAAAACATTATTGTGAAGAAAGGACAAGAAAAGAACAGAGATGAAAATATGATGAGTGATGTGATTAAATTTTCGAAACTCGCAGTTGACTGGAAAGCAAGAAGCTTAGAAAGAAATAGACAAATGTAAAATTGATTATTCACAATGCTGTATCACATAAAAAGGAAGATAAAAATAGATTGTCAAAATTAATAATAGTGAACAATTATGTAATATTTAATTAAGAAAATATTGCTTCTACTATTATAACATAATTACCCAAAGATGTTATACAGAGAAAAATATTAACTTGCTTCACTTGCATGTCCTAAATGCAATACTTAAAAGAATTTTTATATGATTAGGTTTATTGAATGTTTTTAAAATGATAAAGTGAATTTGTTTTTTAATTCACTATACCCTAACCCTGCACTCTCCTGAGAAGAGTTAATTGTCATTTAATCTGAAATGCTCTAGATCTACTGAGCTACAAAGAACATAGTCAATCAGGAAAAAATGAATCATGCCTTTAAGCAAAATTCTTCTCATCATAGACTCTCAAAGTTTTCATATCTACTGTTTTGTATCCAAATGTAAACAAAGTGATTTTCTAAAGCAGTTATGGATTTTTTATTTATTAATCTGACAGATTTTATCACATTAAACATTATTTTAGTAGATACTTGTATTTGAGTAGATTTTCAATTTATCCATTTATTAAACAGTATATTTTATTTTCGCCTAACAGTCTGAATATTTAGAAAATCTTATTAAAGAAAAATATAAATATAAATAAATCTTGATAAAATTATTATAATTACAAATTTTGCTATAGAATTATTACAAAACAATGTAAAATTTCTATTGAAAAATCATTATTCGAGTGAAAGAAGGTTCAATTAGATTATTAAATCAGATAGTATGAATAACTCTAATGATATGATTATTGTTTTGGCATTAAACATTCTCGATTTCATTTTTAATCTTTGAATAATTATTCGTTAAGATTATATTTGTTGTAATCTAGGGAAGGTTACTGAATAGAATAATCATACAAAGTTTGCTAATGAATGATAATACTTAGGACAAGAACAACACATAAGATTCACCAGTGGTGCGTAGAAGTTGTCATCAACTGCTAGAAGTGAGTCAAGTGAATTCCACATTGAATCTCCAACTGTAGGATATCTACAAACTGCCCCACATGGTCAGATGTGGCACATGACCGAATTTAATGTGGGGTAGCCGAGCACGTAGGCTTGTCTAAAAATTCTCAGTAGACCTCGTATAAAATGAGGTTGGGTAGCTGTTTCCCAAGACAGGAATCTGCCCTTCAACAGATCCTCTTTGCCCAGTGGCAGAGAGTTTGACCAGCATAGCTGGAAATGAATCTCCAATTGCAGACCAACATACAGTATTTACTACTGTATTTATGCGAATAGAGACATACCCAGTATCGTCTGTAGGTATGCTACAACAATATTTATCTGTTTATTATATTTTATTTTCACCTACCTGAATATTTGAGAAATTTTCTTAAAGAAAAATATGTGTTCTCTGGGAAGATTTGAACCTGCATCCACCTGGGCATCGGCAACTGTTGTTAAACCCAATGTTCTCTAAACTGACTGAGCTATGAAGAACTTATCTGGAGCATTTAGACAAATATGAGTATCCACTAAAATTAACGTTTAAAGTGAACACATGGCACAGTGGATAAAGTCGTTACTTAGATCCAGTGACAGGACCCAAAGAGTGTGAGTTCAATACCTGGTTAAGGCGGTGGAGAACTTTGAGAGGGAAATTAACAGGAGATAACTGACATCCATTAGACATGGCACGTGGAACTAGAACAGTCTACCCTAGTGAGCGAAATAAAGGGTTCAGTTCGACATTCCAACTACTGGAAGAAGGCCGGAGCGTACAACAGCTGAAACGTTGTGATAAACATGTGACAAAGATGAGGACAATAGTCCAAATAATGTAAATAGTGATTAAATCTATTTACACTATTTACATCATTTGGACTGTTGCCATCTTTATTGCCATATTTTGGCCATTGCATGTACTGGCCTTCTTCAGGTGGTATATGCTGGAATTACAAACCGGACCTTGTATAGATTGTTCTAATTCAACGTGCCATGCCTCGTTTTGGATCTCTCAGTTTCAGTTATTTTCCTTTAGTAACTCAACTCTCCAAGATTTTGTTTCCACTGCTGTGACCAGTTTGACCTCTCAACTCTTTGGGTCAAGTCACTTCTTGGATTACTTCAGTCAATGCTTTCATCCACTGGGCCATGTGCTCTTGGGGATGTCAGTGAGTGAAATTTTGGGACTTATAAATGCAGGCAGGTGATAAGATCTGAGAAAGATGCTGAAGATACCATGAACTGGACATGTGAGCAGTTTTTTGGAAAAAATGGAAACTAAAAGGAAATTTATACTTAACATCAGGAAGAGGCAGTTGAAATTTCTGTGGCAGTTAATGAGGAAGAAGGGCTTGGAAAATCTGATACTCACAGGATGGATTGAGGAGAAAGAGGGACACAGAACAGAACATACTTGATGAGCTTGAGTAAATGGATGGTAGAACAGGGTTTAGGAGAAATAACAAAAAAACAAGACTTATTAAGAGCTACAAGGGACAGGAAGATGAGGAGGGCCATGATTGCCTATGTCCTCAAGAGATACAACACTTAAAAAAAACAAATAAAGATAAAATCTGTTGGGTTAATAAATAAAAAAAAAATCCATTACTTCTTTAGAAAATCACCTTGTTTACGTTTTTATACAAAAAGATTTTGAGATTCTATGATAAGAATTTCACTTAAAAGCAAAATCCTCTATGCATAAAGTTTATTTTTATATTCATCTATAGTTTGGGACTGGGCTTACTTAAAGCTTAGGATTTCACTATTTAATATTAGGCATTGACAATACTGTCTGACCAATGGTCAAGGTTTATGGAGATTCTGTCCTAATAACCCATAACAATCACAGGATAATGAATTGCAAAATATTATTGCAATAAACTGACCATTTAACGTCAATTAGTTGGTCATCGGAGGAAGTATCAAGCTAGGCAATTTTCATGTCTAGGTGAGACTACATGTTGACAAACATCCTGTAAATACCAACTTTCTGTCATCAAGTTTTATTTATCACATTTGTGCATTTATTATCTTCTAATTTGCCAACCCCCTCCCTTCCCATCCCCTGATCCAGTCGACTTGGCTCCTAAAAAGTAGTGCTGGTCAGTTGGCTTTAATATACTGTCCACTTCCTGGCTTTGTGGCCCTATTGTTTTCATTATTCATATGTGTTCATTAAATAGTTGCTCCCATGCTGTGGTCTCAAAGAGCTTTGGTGCAAAATTGGACAGGTGATTAGGTCTCGATATAAGTATGAAATCAGACGGACATTAAATCAGACTTCGGTTGGAATCATTTATGTCACAGCCACTACACTTTTTTCTTTTTTTTTTTTTAAATAGTGATTTGATGTAATATTTTTTTTTTTTTTAAATAGTGATTTGATGTAATATTATTTTTTTTTTAAATAGTGATTTGATGCAATATTTTTTTTTTTTTAAAATAGTGATTTGATGCAATATTTTTTTTTTTTTTTTAAATAGTGATTTGGTGTAATTTTTTTTTTTTTTTTTTTAAATAATGATTCGGTATAATTTTCTTTTCTTTTTTTTAAAAATAGTGATTTGGTGTAATTTTTTTTTTTAAATAGTCATTTGGTGTAATTTTTTTTTTTTTTTTCAAATAGTGATTTGGTGTTTTTTTTTTTTTTTGAATAGTGATTTGGTGTAATTTTTTTTTTTTTAAAATAGTGATTTGGTGTAATTTTCTTTTTTTTTTTTTTCATTGATAATGTCCCCATCTTTGTTGTTTTTTTAATCACAATATTCAGCCAATATTGTTTCCTCTGGCTTTCATCAGGTGCTTCTCAATGTACCCCCCCGGAAATTTTAACTGAAGCCTCTAAGGGGCTGCATCAACGTTTCTCAAACTTTTCAATCAACAGCAGACCTAGGAGCAAATGAAAATATCATGGCGGAATCATCAATTATTTTTGAGGGTCTACATTTAAATGTTATGAAATAAAAGCACAGATTTAAAAAAAAAAAAAAACATACTTGTACAAATATGAACTTGCTTTATTTTAGTGTTTCAATTCAGCTATTTGTGCGGCTGATTGAGTAAAATACTAATGCTGTACCATTATGACCCCCGCCCCTCCCACCACCACCACATATATGTATGCCATGACAGTATTTTGTGGCACACTTAAGAGGATCGTGAGGTACACCATTGTGCCATGCCATAGCAGTTGAGAATCACTGGTCTAAATTGACTTCTCATTCCACTGACCATATCTAGGGATTGTTGTAAACTATCGCCAATAGTATTCACTACTATTTCTCTAGTAGTTTTGTCTTTTAGGTCAAGATTTGTTTAGCCTTCAGCTCTATCAACTGCTATTTATAAGGTGGAAATTTGCATACGAGTACAACAGGGACATCTTGACTATTTCTTATTTTAGTACTCCTTAGTTTCTGCTCATACAAGTACACATTCCCCAGATCAAGAGTAAACTCACAATTACTATGCCACCATATTCACAAATCAATCCTTTAATCCACTAGGCTATTGTCCTGTGGGACAATTCTGAGTGGAGAACTTGGAGCCTTAAACCTAATCTGCCTGCTAGCGAGTGTTACTATGACTTGCAGAATTAAATGAAATAAGATGAAAAATTGAAATGGATCTTAACACAACAGCAAATGACAGAGAACAAAAGTAAATGCAGTTCACGTGTAATCAACAGATAAAATGGATCAAAGTTTTAAAGGGTGTAATAACGGATTAGCATAGGCAAGTGTAGGTATCGACAGCAACAAAGGGACGAACAATGATCAGCCTTGGTGGGGTGGTAGAGAAAAATAATCAGGACATGATAAATAAAGGCTGAAATATTCAATGAATTTGCAAAGATCAAGCTTAAGAATATGGAAGATGCTGAGTGTTTAAGGAAAATAATTAGGAAATGGAGTACCGTTGCTATGTCAGTGGGAGCTGCCCAGTCCTCACTCTTCAGTCTTGATAGTTCAAAAGCGTATCTGAGTCCTTGTTGGAGAATTATTTCCATCATCCAACCGCTCTCTTACAGGCAGGATATAGCAAGCTCCTCACTGCTCTATTGCTACCTTAACGGAAAGTTCTTGGGCAAACTATATTCCTTGGTTCTTCAGGATTTATTATGAGATAAAAAACCTTATGAAAAAATGGTATCATAGTGCAAACAAATTTTTGTGGTTATGTTAATGTATAATGACAAAAGCACACAACAAAGACAACATGAGCCGAGTTAAAAAAAAAAAAATAATAGAGAAATATGTTAAATTTATTGAACATATAAAATGAAAGGAATTACACAAATTAAGTGCTTTGTGTGTCAAGTATGGCCAATAATGTGTATGTGCAAATAAAAGTATATAGTGCAAAAATTTTACCTTTTTACGATAAAGGATGTACTGCAAACAAAGTATGCTGTTTTTAAAATAAAAATATAGAATATGCTGCATGAGGTCCCCAGAAAGTCAAATGACATTAAAACAAATATAGAAAAAGGAAAGGTAGTACTTCTCTGAATGCTTTTTAAGTAGAAGGTACGTCTGTAGTGACCCTTCTTGGTAACAGTGAAGAAATGGATTTCACACCAGTCGAAGAATTTTTCTTAGATGAAGGAGTGATCTTGATTTTCTTTTCAATCCTTGCTTGGCGGTGTCAAATTTATTTTTTTGTAGCTCCTTGAATGGAGTGACTTGGATTCAATCAGCAGCTGATGTTGACTCTTGGACCAGAGTGATCTAGCCTTTCCTTGCAGCTGATGATGTTGTCTCTTGTTCTTTTTTTTGATCCAATTGAATTCTTTTCTTTTATGCACCAAGACCAGCTTGGGTCTCGAGATTTGAAGCAAAGACCTCTGATTAATGCCAAAATAAAACACATGCTGCTATCTTTCCACAAATTGGAAGGATGCACAAATATTTTTTTTTGAAAGTCAATAGTTTAAGCTAGTGCCTAAAACTACTTGTTTTCTTTCAGAAAAGCAGACGATGCATTCTTAATCAGCTTAAATTTCTTATAGTTCCGCCTGGTCTAACCATCAAGGCAAGGACCCACCATGACATTTGCATTGTAACCCACCGATTCCCAAGAGGATGTTTCCCCCAATCACTTCAATCTTAAACTGTTCAAGTCTAGAGTTAACGGTTATCTTCCAATCCTATTCATATAATCTACTCCTTAATGTAACCCTCTACTATGAGTAGCCCCAGGCCTTGTACAGAGTGAGCCTTACTGTAAAAAAAAAAAAATTGCCAAAAAACAAAGAAATAGTGAAGAGTGAGAAAGAAACCTCTTGTAAAAGAACTGTCAGTGCAGGATGAACTTAGATGTGTTGAATATATTAATGCCAGAAAAGATAGGAAAGTAAGGCAGAAGAACAAATATATAGTGAATTGTTGTGCAAGGCCAAGATTAAGGAGAACTCAGTGAGGATCAAACTCACAAATCAATCGTAATTGATCTAGTGAGACAAGCTTGCTAACCATTACAACACATTGAAGTGCCTGAAATGATTTTCTACATGTTGCTGAGATGTGGCTCAAGGCCAAAAGTGTGGAGCACCCAGTGTGGATTGAACTTGCTACCCAGTCATAATTAATCCTGTGAGACAAGCTTGCTAACCATTACAAAAAGAAGAAAAAAAAAAAGAAAAATATATATATATATATATATATATATGCCATCTGTTGAGGAAACAGTAAAAGAGGAGAGGACAGTTAAAATCTCAAAAAATATGTAGATATGAAAAAAATGATCAAATTCAAGTGAAATATTCCAGACTGAGAAGTAGGAAAATGTCAAATTGAAGAACTGTCAGAGAAAGATCAAACTACAGAAATTTTAAATGAAAAATCTCCAATGACAAGAAAGTTGATGATAAACTCGCACAATGAATTGACAATTTTTTTCACCCCATTAAGGCATAACGCCAATAAGACATACAAATTCACTGAATGTTAGAGAATATGAGAAAAATATGCTATTAAGAAGAAAGGACAATAAAAGAACAAGAATTAAGAAGACAGAAGATAATGATGACATTGCATTTAAATCTTTGAAAGTTGACTTGGAAGCAAGAAGCGAGAAGAGTTCCACAAGAGAGGAGTGCAAGAGAAGAAACTGTTAGCATAGAACTTATAGTTGCATCTAGCCATTTCAACTGTAAAATGATGAGACCTAGCTGCCAATCTAGTACTGCACTTAAATTCTTAAAGTCTAAATACCATAGAGGAAAGTTCATTAGAACAATTGCCATGAAAGTATTTATAGAAAAGGTACAGGGAAGCTACATTACGACAATGGGAAAGTGACTGAAGGTGAGATGCCAGGTCAGGATCAATAACATTGCAGATTCATGGTATTAATAAGGTACCCAAGTATTTTTTTTTTTTACTTTGTTCTTTTACATGTACATGTTAGTTTGTTTAATAAACTAGTGATCACACCTGAGAAAACACCGCATTGGCTTGCAGAAACTAACATACCTCTTGTCTAAAACAGGAAGATCCAGCTGTATCACTCACCTTCTAACTACTTATAAAATCCTAACTGATATTGGCTTATAGCCACATCACATTGAAACACTTTCCTGTATGATCACTGAAGTTAAGCAAGGTCAAGCCTTCTTAGTACCTAGATGGGTGACTGCTTGGGAATGCCAAGTGTTGTAAGTTTGGATGTGTGGATGGTGTAATGTCAAATGGCTCAGAATTGTTAATTGGACAGCAGAGTTCTAATCCCAGTTGGGTTTGTAATATTCACTTATGTGCAAATACTCTTGGGAAAGGTATGAATCCACCTCTTCTCCTGTCCAGCTATGAGTTAGTAAGACTTGTATCACTAAACCATTATTATTTCCAAAAATAAAATTTTGTAGAAACATTTAGCTTTGCATTAAATAACCTTATAACTGTTTGGCGGCATATCAACCAAACGGTTAATATGATGATAAACAACCAACCAGCATTGATATTTCTTCTTCTTTTATGTGATGCATCCCTTCAGAACATAAGCGATCATATCTCTCCACAGCTTCCTATCCCTTGTTGCCTTTAACAGCTTTTCTCCCTTTGCTAAGGCTCCTGTTTCCCATTCTGTTATCCGTTCACACAGACTCATCAGATAAGTGGCTTGTTACCTTCCTCTGTCTCTTTTGCCTACAGAATGCCCCATGTGGGTTATGTTTTCCAAGTCTTCTTTCCTCATTGTTTCCATGGAATTTCAGCCATTTCTTCCTGTTTCTAAGTGTTCTTTCCATTGCCACTTTATTAAAGAGTTACTTGTTGCTTGCTCACTCTGTCCATGTAATTTTTAGTAGCCCTGAGATTGTCCCACATTCACTGCCATATAAGAGGAGGGATATCCCACAGCAATCTAGCATTTTTCTTTGTTTCTAATGTAATTTTTCCATTTCTCAACACCTTGCTTAGCTTTTAGAATGCATGTTTCGCTAGTCAGATGTGTGTTCAGATTTCAATGTCACCTTTTCCACTTTTTTCCACTTCCCAGATTTTTGAACTTCTGCACCTGCTTGATGTTAATATCTCCATTTTGTAACTTGCATCTTAGGATTTTTCTCTTGCTGATGACGATACTTTCTGTCATCTTGTAGTTGATTGTTCATCCTTTTTTTCTTGCATATTTTATATTAAGACTAGCAGGCTTAGCTCACTCGCTATTGCTTCGCAAAGTAAGATATTTTCACTACTTGAAATCTTTGAAACAAAAAAAACACTTGTACAAACACATACACTGTACTTTATATATAAGATTACACCCACTGATGATAAATCTTGATGAACTATAGCTGTATCATATATCTCATATCTACTTAGAAAATCCTATACATTCACTTATGTTATTGGGAAACGTATGAATCCATCTATTTGGGTAAAATAGAACTTGTATCTGAACCTGTTGAAGGTTATTGAATAGAATAATCACACGAAGGTTGGTAATAAATGATAATACTTAGGACTAGAACAACACATATAAGATTCGCCAGTGGTATGTAGAAGAAGTAGTCAACTGCTAGAAGTGAGTCAAGTGAATTCCACAATGAATTTCCAACTGCAGACCAACATACAGTATTTACTACTGCATTTATATGGATGGGGACATACCCATTATTGCCTGTAGGTATGCCACAACAGGATCAATCATTATTATTCTAAAAATATGTTAATATAATATTAACTATCACAAAAAAAAATTAATCTTACAATCCAAAATAAATTTTAACTTTAAATAACCCATAAAGACATGAAAAACACAAATCCGTATAAAATTCTAATATTGCTACTGCCAGAAAAATTATAGATGTATCTTCTGTCTCATACAGCCAGAAAAAAAAACAAAAAACTACTTATAAAAACTTAACACCTCTGCCTATGTATTACCTCATTGTAGTTTTTGTCCTAAAAGATTTACATTTGACATTAAATAACTCAACAGTTGTTGACATGTCATTAAACAAACCAACCTCTTGTTACTGTTATAAATTCTGATATATTTATGACAATTATAAGTGTTGGTAAAATAATTACAACTGTAATGTAAATAGTATACAATTGTAAATCTCGGTAAAATTGTCATGATTATCGGTAAATCAATTTTGAATGTAAATTTTATTGAAATAATTTTTGACTCCAAATTCTATTTCAGTAATTTAGAATGTAAATCTTGATAAAATTATTATAATTACAAATTTTGCTATAGAATTATTACAAAACAATGTAAAAATTTCTATTGAAAAATCATTATTCGAGTGAAAGAAGGTTCAATTAGATTATTAAATCAGATAGTATGAATAACTCTAATGATATGATTATTGTTTTGGCATTAAACATTCTAGATTTCATTTTTAATCTTTGAATAATTATTCGTTAAGATTATATTTGTTGTAATCTAGGGAAGGTTACTGAATAGAATAATCATACGAAGTTTGCTAATGAATGATAATACTTAGGACAAGAACAACACATAAGATTCACCAGTGGTGCGTAGAAGTCGTCATCAACTGCTAGAAGTGAGTCAAGTGAATTCCACATTGAATCTCCAACTGTAGGATATCTACAAACTGACCCACATGGTCAGATGTGGCACATGACCGAATTTAATGTGGGGTATCCAAACCCATAGGCTTGGCCAAAAATTTCCTGTAGACCTTGTATAAAACGGGTAGCTGTTTCCCAAGATGGGACTCTGCTCTTCGACATAGCCTTATCTAAGGATCCTCTTTGCCCTGTGGTAGAGAGTTTGACCAACATAGCTGGAGGTAAATCTCCAATTGCAGACCAACATACAGTATTTGCTATTGTATTTATGTGAATGGAGACATACCCATTATCGTCTGTAGGTATGCTATAACAATATCTTGACCTGTGAAACGAGGAATTCATATTGATTGAATGAAAACAGTTGATCTTTTGTAAATGAATGTTATTTTTTGTCCCAAACATAAATATTATTGTTTAATGTTTTAATACCAAATCTGAAACATTTTATCTATGTTATTGAATAAATCATTCAAGTTCAACATTTTTTTTTTTTTTTTCCTATCTTGTTAGATATGACAAACCAGGGTCTGAAGTTGACTGAACAACCACACATTGTAATTACCACCCCTGGTCGATTAGCTGATCACTTGGAAAGCTGTAAAACTTTTAATTTTAAGCGGCTGAGGTTTCTGGTAAGTCTCTTTCCCTTTTAAAAGAAATCCATTGCCTTTTGACCTTCTAAAATTACAAGATGACAGTAATGATTTAGTAAATGCTTTTCCTCTATTTTTTTCTCTAAAAAAGAACAAAAAAGACTCCAGGCTATATTCAAATATTAAAACAAATAGAAGATTGGAGCAGTTTCATATGCAGGGTCACATTCGTCGGGCAGTAGTGAGGAACAGTGACTCTCTATTCTTCACTACAGCTTGATAATTGTAGGATGGTCTTGGAGAGACTGCTATGCCATGCCATCTTCCAATGCTTAATAATGGCAAAAACAGATTCCTGTTGGATCATAAGACTTTTGGCCTTACTCCATACATAGTCATAGGTTTTGTGCACCCAAGAGGAGATGCAGAGGCGCTTTCTTGAATGCCTTGATCTTTTTTCTTGCTTGAACCCAGAGTATTCAAATGTCACACACGTACTTGAACTCTGTATTTAATATATACATACAAAATCTGAATGTTGAATTCACACACACACAGAGGGTGAATCAAAAATACGAAAATCCATATAAATATATGGCTGCAAATCCTTCATTTTTGAGTTGTTAAATTTAAAGTTTATGGTAGACACTGTTAAATGTACAATCCAAAATCCAATCAAAAGATACTTGTACAAACTGTTGGAGGGGGGGCATGAATCCTGACCCCAAAATGTCCATCTAAACATATGCCCACCCAAAAAGCCATCATTGTACTTCAACACAGCAACTTTTAACAAATTTTCAAATGTCCTCTGCTTGCTTCTACACACGCATGCACCCATCAGATCATTGACTGGTAGACCCTTCAAATATTGCCATGTTTATACAAACTTTTGTCCTTGTTTTGGTGTGAGGAACCCACCCCCAAAGTTTGTAAAAAGATTTTTGATAAACTTTTTGTGTATGTATATATATATATATATATATATATACTCACACACACATAAGTGTATCAAAAATACTTTTACAAACTTTTTATATATATATATATATATATATATATATATATAATAATAAAGTTTGTAAAAGTAAAAGGACCTTTTACTATATATATATATATAGTAAAAGGATTACTATATATATATATATATATATATATATATATAGTAAAAGGATTACTATATATATATATATAGGTAGTAATCCTTTTACTATATATATAGGTAGTAAAAGGTCCTTTAACTTTTACAAACTTTATTAGAGATATATATATATATATATATATATATATATATATATATATATATATATATGTAGTAATACATTGGTATATAATCCAAGTGAATCCTATTAACGCAATGTAAAATATTAAAACTGATTCACACACAGCTCAATATAGAGCCACTTTTATTTCAGGTTTATATAATTGTATATTTTTCTAACAAATCCATTGAAATAATTATACTGAAATTCCATGACTTTATAATAAATCCAGTCTAGGAAAAAGGAAATATAAGAAAGTAAGCAAAAAGGCCATCTACTGACATCGTTGGCATTCTCTCAATGACCACCAGTTGATTTTTACTTACTTACCTGCAGTTGAACATTTCAAAAGAAACATCCTGATATTACTGGAAGTTGGAGAGGAAGTATTAGTTTTCACCTCCTGCTGAGAACTGCAAGTAGAAATGATTTTTTTTGAGTTTCCTCTTGAGAACTCAGTAGCCATCTTCTTGTTTGTAAAACATTTGCAAACTGATTTATGTTTGATTTGAAGCGAAACTCTCTTTTAACATTGAAAAAGACTTCCCTTTTTACTGTACTTAGTTCTTTTTTGTGTTTTTTATTTAAAAAAAAACAGGTCTTTTTTTCTCTATTTTTTCTATAAACTTCCCCTTCCTTTTTCTCCTATATCATCTCTCTTACTTCATAATTTATTAAGTGTAGCTTAGATGTCGCACAAGGTTGCAAGTTTCGAGCACCCAGTGAATGTCAAACTTATAACTCAGTATTACTTGATCTAGCGAGAGAAGCTTGCTAGCCATTACACCACATCAAAGTGTCCAAATGATTTTCTAAGCATAGATGTGACACAAGGCCAAATGTTTTGATCTAGTGAGAGAAGCTTGCTAGACATTACACCACATCAGTGTCCAAATGATTTTCTAAACATAGATGTGACACAAGGCCAAATTTTTTGAGCACTAAGTGAGGATCAAACTCACTACTCGGTCATAATTGAGAGAAGATTACACCATGTAGAAGTGCCCAGTTCATGTAGTATGTCGCTCCCAATGATGATCAAACTCCCCACTCATAACCATTAAAACATATTCTATTCTACTTTCTTTCTATATCTCCTGCTTCTTTTTTTTTAATGCCATTTAATCTTTGTTTAATCATGTTTACCATGACCTCAAAGGGTCCTTTTCATATAACACATGGGGTGACACTTTATTTGAGTTAAGACCCTGTCTGCCATTTTGATTAGCTCCCATCCCATAACAGATTCATGACATGGCCATAACAATACAATTAATGTAGAAGTTAATCATTTATCTCCTTAATGTGAATGACGTTTCGCCTTGTTCGTTAAGCTAGATTTTGTTCGTGTCCTTTTCTGATTATGTTTGCTCATCAGTGGAACATGTTAATGTACATGTTTTCTTTTTTTTTTTTTTTTTTTTTAATATTGCCTTGTATATTTATCATTTTGTTGGATTCTCATCCAATTTTATTCTCTCCTTCCTTTCCCTCACCATATTAATATTTCTGGCATGTTGCAGTCATGGATTGCAGCTCACATTGAAGAATCTGAAAACTGAATTGAAATTTCAGTCGAGTTAGTTATATTCATGTGCTAATCCCCTTAGGGAAAGGTGTAAATCCAACCCTTCTCCCGACCTCCAGCTATGGGTAAATAACAGGAAAGTAGCTGAAAGTTCTGTAGCTTTGGATGGCAATCAGTCTAGGAGAAGGAAAACTCAGAATTCAAGACTATGTAGCCCTGGTGAAACACATGCAGAGAAGGAAAGGATTGTTCACATTGTTTCAATGATTCCAATAATGGTCGGCTCCTCTTTTCTGTTCAATTGTTTTTGCCCTGAGTTTTGCAAAAATACATCTATTCTTCAGGAGAATTGATTGTTTTGTCTTAGGCAGATGTTTTCTTGTACATTTTTTATTCTGGTTCATCAGTGAAGCATTTTGAATTAGTTACCATATTCTTTTATGCACGTGTGTATAAATATATATATATATATATATATAAGGGATGTTTTATGAAAGAAAGCACTAAGGGTATTAGTTGCTTACCATAATGAAACTGGCCACAATTTTAATTTAAAAATACTACTCTAATCTCTAAAGGAGAAACTAATTTATTAAGACAAAAGTCTATATAAAGAGTTTTGCTTGTAAGATCATCCACAGTAATTTTGCATTCTGGTTCATTTTGTCTTTCTTGACAGATCTTCTATCATTATAATGTGGGATATTTAATAACAATAATGATAAAAAAGAAACTAAATGAAATTTAACATATATATTTAACATATACGTGTATAAGCTGAATTTTATAATATAAATAGTGTAAGTATTATTTACCATTAGAACTTTTTCCATAAGCCTACTTTTATATTATTTTGGTAAATAAACTTACGATATATACTCTAATAAAGTATGGGCTTTTGGGATCAGTTTTGACACAAAAAATATGTGGTAGCATTATACACAGGTAATTCCTTTGAAGAGTTTGAAACTAATCCATTTTCACTTACCATATACACTGGAAAATTGTTTCTGAAGAGGTTAAAATTATTCCCCAATAATTCAGGGGGTCACGCTATATATAAAATTCAGCTTGTACACGTGTATGTTAAATTCATTAGGACATTCACTGCTACATCAGATATTAAAACCTTATATAATGACTTCAACTGTTTTTGTTATTTACCATTATAAATTGCTACATAAACCTGTTTTATTTTTGGTAAATGAAGCCAAGTTTATTAATCTGTAATGAGTGTTACTGATGTCTGTCCTTGGGACTGGCTTTGTTTTTCACGCTTTTGTAGCATGTGAGACACATTTGTCTTGGAGACAATGCATAATATACCACGTGATGCAGTCAATATATTAAAATTTGGTCATTAGTTTTTTGTTTCTGTTTGCTTCTTGTGGTAGCACTCAGAATGACGATATTTTCACAATTCTGTATGTTACAGAATAAATCATCATAATGACGATATTTTCTACTAGATTTTGAGTAGTGCTTCATATATTTTTATTTATTTAAAGAAAAGAAAATGCCTCTACATCTTAAAATCATGAAATCATGCATCACCTTGGTAAAAGCCTATTTAATATATATATATATATATATATATATATATATAGTTCTAAGGTATGCTATATTTATGGGTAAAAGTGCTCAATATCAGAGATAGAGCATATGTAAAAGTCTACACTGTCAACACCAAGTGGCAACATTCTGTTTCAGTGCAATCATCAGGATGAAGTGTCTGAGTTTCATGCATGTAGTAATTTGTACCTGATGATTGTTATGTGCATGAAAATGCATTTTTATTATATATATGTATAGTGCACAGTGAATGAACAAAATATATATTAAACGTATTACGAAGGAACAAAATATATTCATTATTTGTGTATATATATATATATATATGTATATATATATATATATATATATATATATATATATATATATATATATATATAATGGACTCTCCTATCATGATTGATAAATGAGGGTCATCAGTTGATGGTGTGTTTTGTTTTACACTTATGCATGGTAGCAGGCGATATTTTGGAGGAAATCAGGTAAGGGAAAGACATATTTCATTTGTGCTTTCTTAAGTGTGATACTAGCCCAGCCCTGCTGTGGATGACAAAGCCACACTGACAGATAAAATTCATTAAAGCAGGATTTTGATGGTGTCCCTGCTTCAGATCTTGATTAAACTGATCATGGTGCTTTGGTATACTGTCTTCAAAACCTTTTAACTTAATGAAACCTGTCCTATGCCACACCTTTCAGTTTGATGCTTGGGCTTCCCAGGTTTTCAGATCAAATTTAAGACATTTCAAGTTGTTTTTCAATTTGTCTTTGTAGCATAAGAGTGAACGTGCAACTGAACGCTTGGAGTTTGGCAGTTATCCATACAGCACCTTTTTTGGAAGCCTATACTCATCCATTTGCGCAACACGACCAGCCCACCTAAGTTGTATCTTTGCTAGAATGGTTTCAATGCCTGTGATGTTGTTACATTTCTTCAGTATTGCACTATTCTTGACCCTGTCATCCCATTTTATATCACATATGGCATGAAGACAGTACATGTGAAAGGTGTCAAGTTGATTTATGTGCTTGTGGTACAGAGTCCAAGATTCAGCACCATAGAGAAGGGTTGAAAGAATAACTGATTTGTATATATCGATCTTTATTTTGAGAGACACGTCTTTGGTGTTCCATAACATATGTTTAAGATTACTGAGTACTGTGTTGTCTTGGGATATTCTGGACTGTGTGTGTGTATATATATATATATATATATATATATATATATATATATATATATATAGAGAGAGAGAGAGAGATTACTTGTGCAGCAATCCCTCTTTTATACTTGTTTTATTAAAAATGACTGACAGGTTACTCTATTTAATTTTTTTTTTTATTTAATTTTTCTTGTGTTATCATTTTCTTTTTGCTGGACATAAATTATGCAGAAATTGTCTGAATGTTTTGCCTGTCCAAGCACTTTTGGCTATACTTTTAGCCATTATCAAGGTAGATTTTATTTTTACTTTTCCAGTTGGAATAATGACTCGTGTAGAATTTCAGTTTTGTTTTTCTTTGTGAGGAGGTCAAATTTTAGCTGGAGATGGCAATATATGGGGATAAAAAAAAAGTTAAAGTGAGATGGAGAGAGATGTGGCTATGCCATGATATGTTCTGAATCTCGAGATTAACTCATATGAGTTATCTCCCTTTCACATAGCAGAATAAGAACAAGAGATGGAATACTGAAGAAGGCTTGTGGGTAGAATGGCCGAAACATTAGGATAATTACAACTGTGATGAGTAGAAAATAGTTTATAAATAATTAAAATTAAATTTAATTGAATTTCAATATAGTAATAATGATAATAATAATAATGTTTTTATTATTTCCCTTATTCTCAAATTTATGATTTGTATGTGAGTATGTCTCTTTGTTTTTCCTACTC
Organism: Acanthosepion pharaonis; assembly: GCA_903632075.3. Taxonomy (NCBI): domain Eukaryota; kingdom Metazoa; phylum Mollusca; class Cephalopoda; order Sepiida; family Sepiidae; genus Acanthosepion; species Acanthosepion pharaonis. Next base: position 42,527 of record CAHIKZ030000060.1, read on the forward strand.
TGTGTATATGCATGTAAGTCCTGGAGACTCTCCTGTGTACCATAGAATCACAGCCTCATCATGCTAAACATTGCTAGTGTGGTTTCTGTAGTATAAGATTTTTTTCCTGGTGCCCTGAACTACATGAATTTGAGCGTTGCTACTAGATTGGCATCTAGGTCCCACCCTTTTACTGTTGAAATAGTTAAATGTAACTGCCATTTCTACTCCAACAATTTCTTTTCTAGCACTTCCCAACAGTGGAACTCCCTTCCACTCCATTGTTTTCCTGATAACAAAATATTTAAATTCAATGTCAATTGCCATCTTTTTTTGTCTTGAACCCTGTTTATCTTTTATCCTTTCTTTACCCCCCCCTCTATACCCAGTCTTTTCTCTTACTTTCACTCTCTATAACTCCCTGCGTGCTAGTGGCATTCCCGCCTTTAAAAAAAAATTAGATTTTTACAGGGAGGAGTTGGTAGGTCGACACACAACCTGTTTTGAATTCAAATTCTCTTTCTACTAGATTGGCTGCCAACCAAGGCTAGTTGTCCAAATCTCCCTTACAATTAAATGATTGGTCCATGCCATAAGGTTTAATTCTAGAAATGTATTTATATAGGGCCTGCATACACCCCTGTGCAATATAGTGTCACTCCTTCACTGCACTAAACATTGCTGCTGCTGTTGTTTCTGCAGCCAGTGTTTTACATGCAGGGAACATGCAGTATTTTCAGTGGTTTGGTTTGTTTTGTTAAAAATCTATTTCTGGTAATATTTTTTCCTCAAAAATATATAGCTGGTAATATAATTTTAAAACATGTATGGCTGGTAATATTTTTTTTTCAAAAACATGTTGCTGGTAATAGTTTTTCTTCTACAAAAATTTATTTCTGGTAATAATTTTTTTACAAAGTATTTCTGGTATTAAAACCTAGTTTTACACTTTCATAATGCTTTTTACTTCAGTTTCGAGGTTAACTATTTGCCCATAACTGGGACCCTAACAGGTGCTACCACCCGGGGTCAGGGTGGACCTGGGAACACCAGTAATTAAGAGGTGGTGCCATGCTCCTCAAAATCTCCTGATCCAGAGGCCTTTCTGTTGGATGTAGTTTATTGTCTTACTCTAGATGTGGATGTAGTTTATAGTCATACCCATGACGGGCAGTATTTTGAATTCTTGCTCCTAGCCTGGTTGAATGTGCAGATGGTGTAATGAATAGTAGCTTGGAAGTTTGAATTCTTGTTGAGTTCAGTTCACTTCCATGCAACTACCCTTAGGAAAAGTATGATGACTCCATCTCTTTTCTTCTCCCCAACAATGGATTAAATGGTAGGACTTGTATCTGGAAAAGTTATTGTTACAGTATATCCTCATGTATAGTGCAACCCCTGAATTTTTTTAATACCCTCAAGAAAAATGTACCTGTGTATAGCTCACCCAGTCACTGAAAATGCATGATTTCTAACCTCTTCAAAAAATTGCCTCCAATTTTTTACGTAAAATCTTGCACTATACTCACGTATATACGGTATCTCTAAAAAATTGTTAATTTAATATTCACTTGCCAAAAAAGAATATTGTTAGAATCTAAAATATGCTTTGGTTTTTAAATAACCCACAAAGGGTTGATAAGTTGTAAAAAAAAAAAAAAAAAAAGATAAAAAATAAATAAATCAGTAAATTCTAAATTGATTGTTAACCAAGGCTAATTTAATGAGCCCCATCTGCCCTTGCTATTAACCCCTTGTTGTGGGTAAAAAAAATAGCAGATTTAGATCTTTCCAAGGTTTATGTGCAAAAGTAAACCCTACAGCCATGGCTGGAATTTGAACTCAACATGCTGATTCCACTTTCTGTGCTGACAACCATTAAACTTTGTACACATCTGACTTAATCTGTGTATAGATGGATTATTTGATTATAAGTTTGCCAAGCTGTCACAAAGCAAGTGACTTAACATTCAGAGCACTTTTTTTTTTCCATTCAGCTTCTTACACACTTGATCTTGTCAGATAAACAAAAATGTTTTCAAATGACAAATGATTAAAATAAATCTTAGAAAAAAATTAAAACTTTAATCTTAAATAACATTTCTATTAGTTTAGATTTTTATCTTTTAATTCTTTTTCTCCTTTTTTGTGAGAAAGGAGATAAAAATACGGTTGTCAGTCTTGTAGATCAGTTATAGGAGGTAACAAAATGACATACTTGTTTGCTCAAAATTCATTTATTAAAGTAATCATGTTATCAATAACCTTTTTCTAAGTTAAAAAGAAAAAGTTTTATTTTAAGACAATTATTGATATTTAAAAAGATATTTTATTCATGGGATTCTTTTTCTCTTTCTCTTGTTCATATTCATTTTCTCTTACTTTTTTTCATTTTCATTTCTCTTTTTCTTTCATACTTTTCTCTTTCACTCTGTCTCTCTCTCTCTCCCATCTCCCTCACTTTCCCTTCTCTTTCCCATCTCCCTCACTTTCCCTTCTCTTTCCCATCTCCCTCACTTTCCCTTCTCTTTCCCATCTCCCTCACTTTCCCTTCTCTTTCCCATCTCCCTCACTTTCCCTTCTCTTTCCCATCTCCCTCACTTTCCCTTCTCTCTTCCCTCCTCACTTTCTCCTCTCTCTCATATTCTTTTTCTCACTTTTTGAGTCTTTTCACTCTTTCATTTTTCTCTTTCATTCATTCTTTTCTCTCCCCCTCCCACCCTCTCTTCTCCCTCACTTTCTCCCCTCTTTTCTCCCTCACTTTCTCCCCTCTCTTCTCCCTCACTTTCTCCCCTCTCTTCTCCCTCACTTTCTCCCCTCTCTTATTCATTCTTTTTTCTTTCATTCTTTTTTTCTTTCATTCTTTTTCTCTTCCATTCTTTCTCTCATTTTTTCATTCTTTTTCTCTCTTTTTTTCATTTTTCATTTTTTATTTTTTTTGTTCATAAATTACAATTTTTAAAATGTTTTCCACCATGTTTGTGCCCATGAAGGTTACTGCAAGAAATGACTCCTGGTGATAGATGTCAAGTCAATTTAGAAAACATGGCTTTCAAAATAAACTTTTCTTTTGTTTTTATTTTATTTCTATTGTCAGAATTATAGCCATTGTTTGTTTTCATGATTATCTGACAAGAGATGCCTTTCCTTTTTTATTTATTTATCTTTGACCCCCCCCCCCCCCAAAAAAAAACCCATTTCCCCAGCTTTACTTTCAGACCTCAAATTCTTGCCAAAACAAATTCTGTTTTCATAGAATAATTAATGGCTATTTATGTTCTTTGGCACTGTAAAATTTAATCCTCTACTTATGCTGATACTTTCAAGAAAATTTTTAAAAGAATTATTCCCAAGCCATTTGACTGGGAGTTCAATTTTATTTTCTTGATATTGTGGACATGTTATTTTTAAAAGTTTTTGTAATATCAATTTATGCAAAATTACAGATGAATCTATCTTACACATTTATAAGTCTACATTTTGTCCATGTATTAAATCTTGTCTGGTAATTCTGCTATGCATTCAGAAATTATTGATAAAATATAAACAAGAATTTGCAATGTTATTGGTCCTGACATGGCATCTCAGCTTAGGTTGCTTTTTCACCATTGTAATGTAGCTTCCGTGCCTTTTCTACAAAAGTTTTCATGGTAATTGTTCCGATGAACTTTCCTCTATGGTACATAGACTTTATGGATTTAAGTGCAGTACTAGATTGGTGGCAAGGCCTCATCATTTTACAGTTGAAATGGCTAGATGTAACCGTAAGTTCTATGCTAACAGTTTCTTCTCTCGAATAAGATTCACTTATCGGCATCTCGGCTTCAGTCACTTTCCTACCACCAATTTCCTAATGTAGCTTTCCTTTGCCTTTCCTTTAAATAATTTCATTCTAATTCTTCTTTTTACTATGGTACATAGACTTTATGAATTTAAGTGCAGTACTAGATTGGTGGCAAGGTCTCATCATTTTACAGTTGAAATGGCTAAATGTAACCGTAAGTTCTATGCTAACAGTTTCTTCTCTTGCACTTCTTTGTAGAACTCTCTTCTGGCCTCTTGTTTCCAGTCAACTTTGATCTTCAAAAATTTAAATTCAATGTTACTTGATATCTTTTATCTTAATTCCTGTTCATTTATTGTTCTGTCCCATTAATTGCTTTCTACTCTCTCTCTCTCTCTCAGCTTCAATCAGTCCTGTGAGTATCAAATTTTCCAAGCCCTCTTTCCTCATTATGTGCCTCACAAATTTCAACTGTCTTTTTTCTGATGTTAAGTACGGATGTCCTTTTTGTTGCCATTGTCTAAAACTTTGTCATTGCTCACATGTTCAATCCATTGTATTCTCAGCATCCTTCTGTAGAACAATATTTTTTTTATTTTCATTTGTAGCTTTTATTTGTGCATCTGCAGTTAAGAATAAATTCCAGTTTTAATTGCTTACTTAAAATTTCTTATTTCATGTTGTATTTCATATATTCAATATATTCATATTTGAAAACATTATTTATTGCCTGGAGATGTCAAACACAGATTCTATTTATAATTCTATTTTAATACCATATTGTTAAGAATGATTCATAAAAAAAAGTTTCCAATTAGATCAAACAAATTTTAGACAGGATACAATATAGAAAATTGGTATCAAAATGAATCAGTTTATTTCTTTTTCAAATTACAAAGGTTGATTGATAAAAAATCTCTAAATGGATCTTATTTTTGATTTTTTTGCTAATGCAATTGTTATCTTACAGATATTGTTTGCAGATAATGGTTTAACAACTCCTCTTGTGTGTAAAAAGAAAAGTAAACTGAAAAGGTCAACAAAGATTCGGAAAATGAATGTGAAAGAACTTTGTTGATCTTGTATACCTTTTTTTTACTAATTCATTTATAAAGGAGTTAGTCTTTTTTAAGATTTCCAAAACTGTTTGACATAGATATTGAGAAAAAGGGAGACAACTTCTAGTCTGTAATATGGTGTTTGAATTGATTTCAAATCAGCTTTATAAAAAAAAAAAAAAAGCCTTGAGGCTGTCTTTGTATTTGGGGAAAACACTATTTCTTCTACTTTACGTTGAGATTGGTATCAAGGCAAAAATCATAATCAAATTCCAAGTGCGGAATCTTAAGAAAAATATCCCTGTTACCACTATTATATGATATTCACTTGGTGATAGCTCACTCTTTGTGTGACTGATTGATTATAGTGATATTAAAGTTAAATCAATTCTTGTCCATAACTAAATCATACACCTGTCTATATTTCTGAGATGAGGTATTATGTACATTATTTACATTATTCAAACTATTGACCTCATCTTTGTTGCCATATTTATCACAGCATTTCGGCTGTTGTACACTCCGGCCTTTTTCAGGTGGTTGGAATGTTGAACTGAACCCTTTATTTCACTCACTGGAGTAGACTGTTCTAGTTCCATGTCATGTTTTTACCAGAGCTCATATTGCAATTTTTTGTTGTTATTATTATTGCTTTTCTCTGGCACTCCTCATTACTGGTTCCCATATTGTATTCATTTTTATGCTTGGTCGGCTCAGGAGATTTTTGTGGCCTAAAAACATGCAATGATAACAGCAAAAAAAAATTGCAAGATGAGCACTGGTAAAAAATGGTTGCTGAAGGCATTAGGTTTATAATACCCAGAAATTCATACACAGATGGCACAGTGGATAAAGGTGTTGGTTAGATCCAGTGAGAGGACCCAAAGAGTGTGAGCTCAATACTTGGTTAAGGCACACAATGTTTTGGCCTTTCAGTATCTGTCTATTTTTCTGAGATGAGGTATTATGTACACTATTTACATTATTCGGACTATTGTCCTCATCTTTTTTCCATATTTATTACGTTTTGACCTTTCAGTAGCTGTCTATATTTCTGAGATGAGGTATTATGTACACTATTTACATTATTCATACTATTGTCCTCATCTTTGTCGCCATATTTATCACAACATTTCAGCTGTTGTACACTCCGGCCTTCTTCAGGTGGTTGGAATGTTGAACTGAACCCTCAAGGATAAATGGCACAGTGGATAAAGGCATTGGTTAGATCCAGTGACAGGACCCAATGAGTGTGAGTTCAATACCCGGTTGAGGCAGTGGAGAACTTTTAGAGGGAAATTAACAGGAGATAACTGACATCCATTAAACATGGCATGTGGATCTACAACAGTCTACCCCAGTGAGCGAAATAAAGGGTTCAGTTTGACATTCCAATCACCGGAAGAAGGCCGGAGCGTACGACAACTGAAACTTTGTGATAAATATGACGACAAAGATGTGGACAATAGCCCAAATAATGTAAATCATAGACTAACAGTCTGATAAAAGTTTGTGACTGTACACACATACACACACACACACGGGCATTTATTTCAAATATAAGTATCCACTATAATAACATATGAAGAAATAAAAATGTCAGATTAAAATAAATCAATTCTTTAGAAATTTCTTTGCTTATATTTCTGATATGAAACTCAGCAGATATGTGATTTAAGAAATCTTTTATTAAAAAGGAAAATAGAGCCTTGCTGGATTGTGATGTAAAGTCTTAAAGCATTCTGGATCAGATGGTTTTTCCTACAAAGATGGTCATGGGTTCAATTCCAGGCAGAGAACAAATTTTTTTTTTATTAAATTTTCTTGATTGTGCAGACTGATAGATGCAATACATACTATTTAGAATAGAAAAATGGCATCTATTTCAAATATTAGTCCACTATAATGATAATGATATTTGAAGTAATAAGAAAGTTTCATTAAAATTAAATTAATCCTTTTATATATATATTATATATATATATATATATATATATATATATATATATATATATACACACACACACACACACACACACAGAGGATGCGATGGATAAATTGTCTAAATTATGCAAAAATGAAAATAACACTGACATCTCACTTTAACAGATATATCTGCTGAAATTACACCAAAAGATCTTGAAATACAAAAGAATACATTTATTCAATAAAATTGCCATAGACTTCAACTGTGGCCTCCAGACGACTTCAGAATCTCCTGCAATCCTTCAGGACAGTTTCTTTGTTTAATTTGGTGAATGCTGCCATAATCCTTGTGTTCAGTTCATCTTTGGTGTTACAAGGGGTTTTGTTGGTCTCTTGCTCAACTGCACCCCACACATAATAATCAAGGGGGTTGAAGTTTGGGGAGTAGATGGTCAGATGTAAGGGATGATGTGGTTGCAGAAATTGTCTGACAGCCATGATTGTGTTCTCCTGCTTGTGTCTTGTTGCCACCCTCTTGGTCCAGAACAGCACTAACTCTTGAAGGTACTTGGTGTAGGCCTCTGTGTTGAGTCTGAGGCTCTCACCAACAAATTCAGAAGTTAATTTCTTATTGGAATGATCAGAGTGAGTTTTCTGAGCTGCCGTACCTTCATAATAACAATTAAACTCATCTAAATCATTCTTTTTTTCAATCCTTGGCATTGTCCTCAGATTGACACCCAAACACACTGAAATGTTTGTATAAGCAGTACAGCATGTAGTTTCTAAATTTCTGGTGGAATGAATTGTGTCATGGTGCTCTTTTCTCACAGACAGTGCCCAACTGACCCTACTATCCTGTGCAGTCGACAAAATAAAAAACAATGTGCATGCAAAAAGTTAAAAATATAAAATGCCATCAATTTACCCATTGCATATATATATTTTTGACAATAGCTCAATTAGATCTCATTTAAATATTCATGGAGACCTACCAGACACTATTCAGAACATAACTGTCGACAACACTAATATAATAGCATCATCTACATACAAAAAAAAGCTAAAAATAATGGAAGCCTTATTAATAAAAACAAACAAACCAACACTTAATAATATTAACTTTGAAGATGGACATAACATCTTGACCGTGTTTTGAAAAAAAAAAAATGAAAACATTTTATAAAATATATATACAACAAACTATTTCTTATTTTAACTGTTAAAATATAATCCTTGAAAATGGCTAAATGTATAGCCGAAAGGGCTCAGATAAAAAGAACAATTGGACAGTTTTCATATAATTTATCATCTGACAAGAAAAAATTATTAGATCGCATGAGAAATTGTATAAAAAAACTAAATAAAAGCATGTCTGCCGTTTTCAATGAAATGTGCATGAAAGAAGGATTACTACCTAAATACACAAAATATATATATATATATATATATATATATATATATATATATATATATATAATGACAAATGAAATATTTGAACAAATTATGTAAGATAGAATAATGTCAAAACTAGTTGGATATTTCATTTTTTTTTGTTTCGTTCATTAAGAATATCATCCGAATAACTGAAAAATTAAGTAAAGGTCATTACTATTGCAACCTTGCTACTTAGAAATAGTTTGATTAATTTAACATTTTTTGAAAATTGTGTTTATTAACTGTTAAATTTCCAAAAAATTGTCAAATTCACCATCGTATTTCTAAATGGCAACGTTGCAGTGGTAGCAATTTTTTTCTTAATTTTTCATTTATTCTGACAATATTCTTAAAGAATAATTGGTTTGGTCAATTTGTAGGAAGGTGACTTCTTGATGTTATTGACATGGGCAGGCAATCCCAACAATGCAACTCTATTGGAAAGTGCCTGAAGATGATACCATAGGTTAACCGAAGCCTTGTAAATGAAATTTGGTAGATGGAACTGTTTGAAGGACATTTATTTGCTCTCTTCCAGAAACTGTAAGTTGCAGTACAAACCACAGATGGGATCTGTGGGTTGTGAACAAAGACAAAATGTGCCAGAATTTACACCTACAAGAGAGATTGGTTAGCTGTCTGGTTGTGTTTGGAAATGACTATCCAAAAATTAAGTTAATTTTTGAACTTAAATAAGTTAATGAGTGTAGCAGAGTATTCTTTAAATTTTCATCAGTTGGTTGTCTGTCTCTTTTATATATATATATATAAATCTTGTAGTAGAAAAAAGTTCTTCACATTTCTGGCAAATTCTAGAAATTCTTCTTTCTTCTGGAAAATGTTTCATGGTTACTGGTGTGAAATATCTAATCATAGAATGTTTTATCAGTTGATCAACATTATGGCAGACAATATAATTTCTTTTTTCTTTTAACAGTTTAAAGCTTTCTTTAAAATTTAAATATTCCTTGATATTAAACATATAATCACACATTATATATGAAATCTTTTACATTGTAAATAAATTAGAAGTGAAATAAATTTTATTAGTGGGATAGAAACTGACATTAAAATACAGTTCATAACAAAAAAAAGTGGGGTATAAGAAAGAAATGAAGTATATCACCATAAAATGGTAATGCCAAAATATAACATTGATTAGCAAAAAAGACAGTTAATACGGTTTATCGGTCGTCTCTCATCAGAGCAAAGATAGAGGTAAAAAATGTGTAGAGTAACTAAAATAAAACGAGAAAATGTTATATTTAAAGGCTAATTTAATCCCACCAATCACTCCTGCTTATAAACAGGTGGCTGGTAGAACTTAATGTACACCGATTCCTAAACTTTCAAGTGATACTCAGAATTCACCCTGCACTGAGAATATGTCTGGTGTTTGAAGCATGGATTAACCAACATGTACCAGCCAATATTTGCACAGGAAAGCTGCACATAGGTGTATTAATGCAACAGGTTCAGCTATAGATGATCATATCATTAAAAGCCAGTTGTGTACCCAGTTTGTATTAATGATGAGTGATCATTTGAAGACACTGTTTAAATTATAACTTGGCTGATTACATTTTCCATAATGGTTATGATATCTCGTATAGATTTCTATACCAGGGAGAAAGGTATTCTTATCTTTCGAAAGGGTATTAGTATTAAGGGGACAAAAGCAGCCACTACTGAAATTTGAACTTAGATTGCAGAATCTGTTTTCCATTCTGGCAGCTCTTATGTTAACCTGACGGTTCATAGATGTAAACTCTATGAAAACCCTGTTTGTATTATAAGAAAGAGACAGCTGTAAATGGACAGGAAAAGATTTTTTAAGTTTTTTTTTTGAGTGTACTGAGGAAATAATACCATTACTAAAGAAATATATGAGGAAGCAAAACACACATTCACGGGCTCAAAAAATGGTTTGTGTTCCTTAAAGAAGCAAAAAACCTGATTGTAATATCTTTTGTGCATTTAGTCTCAGGTGAATGACCAAATTAACCCTAACCCTAAACCTAACCTTTTGATTTTTATGTGGCTATATTTTTGTTTTGTTTTTTTTTTTCTCCCTTTTTGGCATTTCTTTTGATCTTCTTGTTTTCATCTTTTCTCCTGCTTTGTCATGTATCGATCAATCAAACGTCTAAGGAAGAAAGAGAAGTATAAACTATAATAATAATCCTACTTGCTGTAATAGTGCTGGTAATAGATATGTTTGTGATTTTAGCTGCTTAGCTATAATCCCATATTTGCAGTCTAGAACAAAAGAACGAGGGTCATGTTTGGAAAACCTCTTTAGGGACCATCCATTGTGCTTGAGTCTTCTTGTTCATCCGCTTGATTTCATATCTATGTGATCCGCTGTTTTGCTTTGTTCATTGGGTTTTGTTTTTACCTTCCATCCTTATATTCTGAAATACCACCCCCCACCTCCTTACGCAGTATTCTTCACTTTCTTTCCTTATATTTTAATTCGGCTTTCATTTTCTTTCTCTTTTTCCTCACTCTTTTTATTCATCATTCTTCATTTCTGCTTTACCATCCATTTTCCTTCTCACCATTCCCTTCCCCATTGCTCTCTCACCTTTCCTCCTTCGCTCTTCTCTCACCTTTCCTCCTTCGCTCCTCTCTCACTTTTCCTCCTCCGCTCCTCTCTCACTTTTCCTCCTCCGCTCCTCTCTCACTTTTCCTCCTCTGCTCCTCTCTCACTTTTCCTCCTCTCTCACTTTTCCTTCTCTCTCACTTTTCCTTCTCTCTCACTTTTCCTCCTCTTTTACCTTTCATCCTTCACTCCTCTCTCACTTTTGCTCCTCTCTCACCTCTCCTCCTTTGCTCCTCTCTCACTTTTCCTCCTCTCTCACCTCTCCTCCTCCACTCCTCTCTCACTTTTCCTTCTCTCTCACCTTTCCTCCTCTTTTACCTTTCATCCATCACTCCTCTCTCACTTTTGCTCCTCTCTCACCTCTCCTCCTCCACTCCTCTCTCACCTCTCCTCCTTTGCTCCTCTCTCACTTTTCCTCCTCCGCTCCTCCCTCACCTCTCACTTTTCCTCCTCTCTTACCTCTCCTCTTCCGCTCCTTTCTCACTTCTCCTCCTCCGCTCCTCTCTCACCTTTTCCCTTCATATTTCTCCTTGTCCATTTACTTTCTTTCATTTTCTCTTTTTGTTCCTCCTTTTTTTTTTTCCCTATTTTCTTCTCTTTCTCTCTTGCATTTTTTTCCCTTTGTTTATTTTTCTTCATTACTTCATTCTTTTCCTCCTCTTCTGTTCATCCTTTTGTTTTTCTTCTCTTTTTCTCAGCATCTTTTTTTCTTTTCACTTTTTCCCCCTTTTTCATTCATTCCTCCTTTACTTTCTCATAATCCAAGTCCCTCAAATAATTTTTTTGATTTTTCTTCATCTTGTGTATTTCGGTTGGAAAGTGTCGGTTGCTTCAGGATATATCACCATCAACCCTTACTTCATCGTTCTTCCCAATCAGATCAATTCCTACAATTTGTTTCACATGATTTGCTTCTTACCATGCTTTGACTTTATATCTTTTTACACTTATTATCCTAACTCCCCACCAAAACAAACCAGCCCTTCATTTTCCAATTCTTTGAAAGGCATGCTTTATGGCTGCCTCTCTATTGTCCGTCTTCCCTTGCAACATGGTGCCTTAACACCAGATTTATGAATTTGATGATGTAATTTGACCCCTCATCTTTGACTGATATGTGTTGTTTATTTGATATGATGTAAAATGAAAAAAAAATGATACAGAGAAAAACTTATTGACTGTTTGATGACAAAGTTTTTGTGGTTCAATTCCTGAAAACACTAGTTGAAGAGAGAATTTTTTTGAGGAAGTTCAAGAGGTTAGCTCTAGATTCGAGATGCCAAAATCAAACAAATAAGTTTAAATATCTGGGTATTTTCAAAAAAGACAGAAAATGTGTCTGTGAAATCTGAAAGTACATTGGAATAACAAAACATGCTTTCCGAAAGCTAAACAAAGTATAAAGAAATGGAAAAATTTCATTAGAAACAAGGAAGTTTACATTATTTACATTATTTGGACTATTGTCCTCATCTTTGTCGCCATATTTATCACGACGTTTTGGCCGTTGTATGCTCCGGCCTTCTTCAGGTGGTTGGAATGTCGAACTGAACCCTTTATTTCGCTCACTGGGGTAGACTGTTCTAGTTCCACGTGCTCAAGGACACGTGGCACAGTGGATAAAGGTGTTGGTTAGATCCCAAGAACCCAAAGAGTGTGAGTTCAATACCTGGTTAAGGCAGTGGAGAACTTTCAGAGGAAAATTAACAGGAGATAACTGATAACTGACATCCATTAAAAACATGGCACGTGGAACTAGAACAGTCTACCCCAGTGAGTGAAATAAAGAGTTCAGTTCAACATTCCAATCACCTGAAGAAGGCCAGAGCATACAACGGCCGAAACGTTGTGATAAATATGGCGACAAAGATGAGGACAATAGTTCGAATAATGTAAATAGTGTACATAATACCTCATTTCAGAAACATAGACAGATACAAGGAAGTTTGGTGAACTGTTATGTAATATCAATCCTTCTACATGGCAGTGAATGCTGGGCAATTTCCTTATGAACGAAAAAAAGACTTTAGGCCACAGATGTAGTTCCGCAGAAGGATACTAAGAATATTATGTATGAATCACGTTGAGTAAGTTTTAGGGAAATTGGAAATAAAAATGACAATGATACATCAAATTGGACAGTGAGATAGCTGAAATTTCTAGATGAAAACTTGGAGAATTTGAGACTCACAGGACATTGAAGGTGAGAGGGACAGACAGAAGCAGTGAATAACCTTGGATAGCTGAACAGGGAGTGAAGGATAGTAAAAATAACAACACTGCTAAGAGCTACAAAAGATAGGAAGTTGTGGAGAGCCATGATCTATGTACTGAATAGAAATAGGACATAGGAGGAGAATTTTTTCACAAACCTGTAACAGAGGACAAGAAGGATATTTGTTCTGATACAAAGTCATGAGCATCACCAACCTAGATCTTAACAGAAAACTGTTGATTCTGCTACTTAGAGCCCAAGTAGTTTTGTTTTATTTTTATGAATTGGGAGTTCACATAGTGTCATGGTTAACAAGCCTGGAAAATGGGTTCATCAACCCAAGTTAAAAATCCAACTGAGACATTTGTATTCACTTGCACTCAAGCTCTTGGTGAAAGACCTGAATCCATCTCTTTTACATGGGTTAAGAAGTAGGATAAATAGATTCTTTAGCTGTTGTTGGTAAGCAGTCTCGGAGGAAGATATCTCTGACTTGTAGACCAGGAGTAAAACATATTCTCTTGGCTAAGGGAAATGATAAAATAAAGGTACTCATTGGGCTTAGATTCCCATTCTATAAAAACCTCTTTGGTAACCCTTAGCACACTGCATTATTCATAAGTATAGCGAAGAAAACAGTGACTTGCCTTGTCAAACCAAGTGACAGCGTGTCGCGTGTATCCTACGACGGAAAAGAAAATTAATTACCGAAAAAAAAAAGGGCACATATTTCGCATGGCATGCTGAAGCTGGAATATTTAGATTAAAAAATAAGTCCATCGCAGGAGTCTCTATAAAAGTATTTTTTTTTAGGCAAAATACTCAGCGTCATCTCCCAGTTGTCAACAAATGAAAAAAACTGCTTGGCCGATAAAAGCAGTTGATGTTCTCGAATCGAGAGGAAAAAGCTGGTGTATTTTGGTTACCATGTTCATCGGTGAGTGAGTTATTTTTCGGATTGGTTATGTGCATTGGGATTTGTGAGATAGTACCTGTGAATCGAGTTTTCGGTATTTCTTTCTGGCCCCGATATTCGAGTCTGAACTTACAGTGATTTGTTCTCTGCATTGTGGAATTAATCTGCGACAAACATTTCCTTTGCTTTCAAGAACGCTTACAATAAGACTTACTTCCCCTTCTACTGCATATTTTTTTGAGGTAGCTTTGTTGATTTTGCTAAAGAAAATTTTTGATGTTGCCATAACACGATATGAAAACACAAACATGAAATTTAAACACACTATTTTTCATTAATAAGAGTCACCTGCATTGGCAGGACAAACGTTTTGCTTGATAAAAAAAGCCATTTTCAGAAAGGTTAAAGATTAAAAATTGGATCAATGTAGGCACTGAATGACTGTTTTGATAGACGATCCATAGCATAAATTTGAATGTATTCAAATTATTAATAATAAATATGTTGTGTTTTGAATTGGTGACCCAAGTTCAATTTCCAACTGAAACATTTGAATGTATTTTGCAGGGCAGTGATGTGCATGCTTGTTAATAACTTTTTGAGACATTATTTACATTATTTGGACTATTGTCCTCATGTTTGTCGCTATATATATTACCTTTCGGCCGTTGTATGCTCCGGCCTTCTTCAGGTGGTTGGAATGTCGAACTGAACCCTTTATTTTGCTTACTGGGATAGACTGTTCTAGTTGGAGTTTAATACTCAGCTAAGGCAGTGGAGAACTTTCAGAGGGGAATTAACAGGAGATAACTGATAACTGACATCCATTAAACATGGCATGTGGAACTAGAACAGTCTGCCCAAGTGACCGAAATAAATGGTTGAAATGTTGTAATACTTATGGTGACAAAGATGAGGATAATAGTCCGAACAATGTAAACAATGTGCATAATACCTCATCTCAGAAATATAGACGGGAACTTTTTGAGAGCTTAGTTCACGGGATACTGCAGCCCACAATTTAGAAGTGGTTGGTGGAAATAAAGAACATTTC
>CAHIKZ030000060.1:62500-240000 GCA_903632075.3 Acanthosepion pharaonis
TCTATTTCTTTCTCTCTCTCTCTCCCACCCTCTATTTCTCTCTCTCTCTCTCACACCCTCTATTTCTCTCTCTCTCTCTCTCACACGCCTCTATTTCTCTCTCTCTCTCTCTCACACGCCTCTATTTCTCTCTCTCTCTCTCACACGCCTCTATTTCTCTCTCTCTCTCTCTCACACCCTCTATTTCTCTCTCTCTCTCTCTCCCTCCCTCTATTTCTTTCTCTCTCTCTCCCCCCCTCTTTCTTTCTCTCTCTCTCTCTCCCTCTATTTCTTTTTCTCTCTCTCTCCCTCCTCTATTTCTTTTCTCTCTCTCTCTCCCTCCCTCTCTTTTCTCTCTCTCCCTCCCTCTCTTTTCTCTCTCCCTCCCTCTCTTTTCTCTCTCTCCCTTCTCTCTCTCTCTCCCTCCCTCTCTTTTTCTCTCTCTCTCCCTCCCTCTCTTTTTCTCTCTCTCCCTCCCTCTCTTTCTCTCTCTCTCTCCCTCCCCTCTTTTTTCTCTCTCTCTCCTCCCCTCTTTTCTCTCTCTCCCTCCCTCTCTCTCTCTCTCTCTCTCCCTTTCTCTCTCTCCCTCCCTCTCTTTCTCTCTCTCCCTCCCTTTCTCTCTCTCCCTCCCTCCCTTTCTTTCTTTCTTTTCTTTCTTTCTTTCTTTCTTTCTTTTCTTTCTTTCTTTCTTTCTTTCTTTCTCCTCCATCCCTCTCTTTTTTCTCTCTCTCCCTCCCCTCTTTCTTTCTTTCTTTCTCCCACCCTTGCCCTCTTCTTTCTTTCTTTCTTTCTCCCACCCTTGCCCTCTTTTTTCTCTCTCTCCTTTCACCTCTCACTCTCTTTCCCCTCTACCTCTTTCCATGTCTTTCTCTCACTCTTACTCTTACTCTCTATCTCTCACCATCCCTTGCTCATCATCTCTATCTCTCCCTTTCTCCCCCTCTTCCTTCCTTGCTCGTTCCCTCACTATCTTTCTCTCACTCTTGCTCTCTGTCTCACACCATCTCACATTCTCATCATCTCTCGCTCTCTGTCTCTCAGTAATACAATGTATGCTCTACAATAGTTTCTGTTTCCTGATCATAACAATAAAAAATAAATCAGGAGCTCCAAGCCAAGAACAACATAACAAGAGTTATCTCCCTTGATATTTTTTTCCCCTCACTTTGCAAAAACTCTGATTGGATTTTTTTTTTCTTTATCAATTCTTTTTTTCAATGTAAATACATTTTCATCCATTGTATTTCTTGCAGTAGAAAAAATGATTTCTAAGACTGAACAGAGTAAAAAAGACAAAACAAAAATGAGGTTTCACTCTGAAAAATATACAGAAAATGTATTCGGATGATGGTCAATGACAAGTAGAAGCTGTTTTCTACCAAATGGAGAACTGTTAACAGATTGATAGTTTTTATTTGAATAAACAAAATATCAAAGCTCTTCTTAGCAGACAGTGAATACATTCTGTTCAGTTATTTCCCACTTCTGATAAAAAAAAAAAAAATCTGAATACATAAAAGGAAAGAGTTAAATTTGTGATTTCTACTTTAGGTGTGTGAAATTTGAAGGGTTTGCCGATTAAATAGACCAAATCTAAAAGGATAGTTATCTTATTGAACATAAATCGAATCCGTTCCACACATTTGACATTTTTCTCAGCATAATGTGGAAAATGAAGATATTTTTTGTCATAGAGATTTGGTTGCTTATTTTTAAAAATTACCCCCCCCCCAAATAATTGTAATAAAAGTATTTTACTGAAAGATATTAAATAAAGAAATATTTTACAGTTATTTTATTCTAAATAGTGTTTGGAATATATATCTTAACCCATTAATGTCCATCGTTTTTAGGATGATAAGTTTTAATGGATTAGAATTAGAAACCTGGGATTGACACCAGCATTATTTTTTTTTTTTTACTTAGAATTGACACAGACCTTTTTTTATAAACTTACAATTGACACCAGAATTTTTCATAAACTGAGTGGCTTTCAAACTTTCCACTGGGTGAATTCTTATATTTAAATAAAACTATCAAACAAAAATTTACAGTGGCATTTAACTTTTCAAAAAGAGGGTGATTGAAAAGTAACTCACCATTTTAATATATTTAAAATTTTAAATATAATTTTTACAAGAAATAGATATTAGAGGAAAGCGTTTAGCATGAGGTTTTATGTAAGATTCAGGTTTCACTACTAGCTTCTCGAGTTGCCCAAGAATCACATCAACTGATTTCACCAGGAACTCTTGTGCTATGGAAGACATAACTTCTTGTATTTGACCTTCAAGTTCTTCCAAAGGCTTGGTTTGGTATAGTGGGTTTGCTCCTTTAACTAACTCCAAAGAAAAAAGTCACAGGGTGTTAAGTCATGACTCCTGGCTGGTCACTCATGCATAAAATAAGGAGTTACTTTTCAATCTCACTGTGTGTATATATATATATATATATATATATATATATATATAAAGGGAAGAAGTTATAGTTGTTCTAATGAGAAAAAAGTGTATATATTAAAAAGAAGAGAGAAACTTTCTTGGACCAATCTTAATTGTTTTATTACCCTTCAAGCAGAAGAACTTTCTCACCGCCAGTCCAAGAAAGACATTTGTGTCACTACCACACAAAAAAGCGAATGTTTAATTTCGAAAAACAAAGAAAATTAATTTATTATTAAATTATTATTAATTTTAATATGTGAAAATATCCACTCTTTGCCTGAAGAAGGTCGCAAGACCAAAACACGTTGCAAAATTATGGAAAATAAAGCATAATATATATTTAAAAAAAAAATCCACATTACAGACAAAGATATTTGCGTTTTCTCTTTTCTTATATATATATATATATATATATATATATATATATATATATAAGCATAGATACAAGGTAAAAAGAACACTGTTGGTTACTGATAAATTGTATGATTTGGTTGAGTCTATCATGCCAACTATCACAGTCTGAATGTCATTAGGGTGGCATTCTGTGTCATAATATAGCTGGTCAATCCATCTTGCTCCATGGCTAGGTATCTAGAGCAGTGGATCACTTGCAAGTTCTTGTTTTGCTCGCCAGCAATGTCCTGTAAAGTGCATTCTGAGCTTGTATAAGATTGTAGAAATATCAGGGATCGGTTCATAGAGCTGTGAATTTGTTGGATGTTATCTCCAAGAGATGTTAAGTTAGCTCTCAGCATCTGAGTGTAAGTTCCATCAAACTTAGAAGTGAGAGGTGGCACATTTCACTGATAAATCCTAGAGCTGAAAGTACTGTAAAATACTAATAAATACTGTAGGCAAGCATACTGTTGGATACTAAGAAAGGTACAAAACATCTTACAAATATTCACCATTCTTTTGCGTCCTCACAAGTATGTATGAACATACCTATTTTTTTACTAATCAGATATTTTCATGTTTTTTTTAATCAATTTCACCCCAAGCAAAGCAATAAAGTCATTAAGACACAAGGAGTTACTGGCTGTGGAAGAATTAGAAAACAGAAACTTTACAGGAGTGAGAAGAAAAAAAGAGTAATCAGGAGGACAATAGATAGCAATTGATACTGCATTTAAACTTTTAAAAATTAAAGTTGGCTGGAAAGCATGGAGCCAGAATGGTGTTCCACAAGTGGGAAGTGCAAGAGAAGAAACTGTTAGCATAGAATTTACAGCTACATCTAGCTGCTTCAACAGTAAATTGATGAGATCTTGATGCCAGTCTAGTACTGTGCTTAAATTCAAAAAAGTCTAGGTACCTTAGCAAAGAGCTAATCTAAACAATTACCATGAAAGTATATGTAGAAATGGTACAATAAGGCCAACCTTATGGTAGTGGGGAAGTGACTGGAGCCAAGTTGCCAGATCAGGACTGATAATATTGCTTCTTCTTTGGATTTTATTAACGAGATCAAGGTAAATAGCAGGGGCACTGGTCTATATGTGGCAGCAATATTCTAAGCATGGGCAAATGGTAGACTCATAGATATGTATGATGGATTCTGGAGATATGCTTGAAATACTTCCATACATGTAGGTTGAAATATGTCAATCTATTTGTCCTGTGTATCTATGCCTTCCTTGGCTAGGTAGTATCAGTGATAGGTTTGCTAAGCAGGTTTTTACTACAGTTTGACATTGTTACTTTCCGCTAACACTTGTGTTGTTTTCTCTGCTAGGCCTGTCTTTCTGTCTATGCATAAGGATGTTCTCCCTCCACATCATAATAGTTCATTAATTTATTCCTTTAAATGTAGTTGCAGTTCGCACTATATAGGGAGAACGACACAAAGGCTAGATGCTAGAATAAAACAACATCTTCCAGCAAAAATCCAAAGCAGGAAGTACACTCCCTCGGACATTCTGACCAATACACATGGGTCTTCCATCACTGAACACCTTATAAATAACCATAATTGTGCTGTTAGTTTTAGTGGTGATGCTTTTATCATCCTTAGCAAGTCCCACTCAAATTACCACCTAAAAGTGTTGGAGGTCATCTATATTCTATCTTTAAAGCCTTCTCTTTGTAAACAGAAGGACTAAAAATATTATATTAGTTGGAGGCCTAAATATTAGGCCTCCAACTAATTACCATTTAATTTTTTTTTCCCTACCAATAAGCTTCGTCCATTGTTCTTTTTTTACCTCGATTTAGCTCTGTTGAGCAAAGGTACGAAACCGGTTAGCTAACCTGTTTTTCCTTTTTACTTTTATTATCATGAGTGGTAATAATAAAACTAATTTTTGTCTATTCATGGTTTTGATAAAATTTTGTACCACCAAACATATCTTTTAAATATATAAATATACATTTGTGTAGAAATATTTCTGGTGATATATCTACATACTTACTTGTATAAGAGCAATGCCTGTTGGTATTTACTCTTTGATACTATCTTCCAGAAATAACATATTCCACTTGACGCATGTAAATGCATTACTTGTTTTATTGATTATTATTTTCAAATTACATTTCCCTGTTCTGTATCTCACAACTTTGCTGATGGAACAAACATCCGGTCAGTCAATCTCAATTTGACTTTGTCTTTTTTTTTTGCTTTGTTTTTTGTTACAATTTTGTCTTTCTTTTTGTCAGTTTTTTTTTTTTTTATTTTAAATTCTGACTGGTTCTAAAATTCTGTTCCAATAAACTTTTAGCAGGAATGGTTTTTAGTTGACAAGTGTTGCTGTCTTCTATAGTTGGATGGGTGTTCAGGGTGGGCATTGGCAGTAAAGGGTTTGCACCAAATCCAATCTGCTGTTTTTATTTTACAATTTCATTTCGCATGTCAATGTAAAATTCAGATCAATTTGTCTCCAGTACTATTATAAAAAGAAAAGATAAGAAGAAAGAAAGAAAAAAAAAAAAAGAGGAAGTGAAAAATTTTTTTTTTCTTTGATCAATCAATGAGTAGTGACGTTTTTTTTTTCCTTAAAATTTTTCTCTGAGTGACAAGAATTTCAAAGACTCCCATTTTTGTTTGTTTAAAGTTTTCTGTGGTATATTCAATTTTTACACTGTGACTTTTATCATTTAAGTCAACATTTGCTTTGGTGGTTTCTTTATTTCTACAAGAATTAGGAAATTTTTCTTCTTTGCTACCATGAGCCAGTGCTTCTCCTATTACTATATCCCATCCAACAAAAGAAAAAAGAAAATAAAGAATAGAAAAAAAAACCTACAATCAAAAGTAAAGACTAGTAGAAATTATATGATTTTTTTTTTTCTCATTCTGTCCTTGTGTTAAGGCTTTCAGTCTTATTTTAAGTGATTGCTGGGTTGAAAGCAAGAGGAACTTCTACAGCTGCTTCTTATTTTAGGCAGCATGGAGCCATGTTGAACTAATGAGATTGAGGAATTGGAGAACCGAATTTGAGTTCTGGTCGAGTTTGTTGCATTTGCTTATGTGGGAAAGGTTAAGAAGAACATAAAGAAAAGAGTTGATTGGTTAAGAATAGACCATTGCCTTAAATGAGTTAAATAATATCACATCTCTGGAAATATTTTAATATTGGCTTTACTAAATAAAAGTAAAAATCTAAAATGAATGCACCCTCTGTCCCATAATAAAGGCTGCCCCCCCCCTGGAAATTTGGTACAGTTTATTTAATTGTTGGAATTTTCATTTTCTACCACAATTTCCGAAAAGTGTACTCCCAATGATGTTGGGTATCCCCAAGGTTTCCTGTGAAGCAAAAAAATTCTTGAAAATGAGCGTATCAACCACTGATGTCGCTCTCGTCTACCTTCTTTTTAGGGTAAGTAAAGCCTATCTAGATAGAAAAGGAATTCACTATTAAAAATAGAAAAGGATGTAAGACAAGGATGTCTCTTCTCACCAGACTTGTTCAACCTATACAGAGAGGTGATTCTGACAGAATTAGAAGTCCTACCAGGAATCATTTTTGGCAGCTACAATCTTGTGAAACAGACATTTTTTACCCCCTTGCCTAGATGTTACAACAGGTGTAGTGGATATGTACATACAATACACTCACCAACTAGCTAGCTAAGGGGGGAAATGGCTATATAGCCAAGATGGAAATGCCAAAGACGAGAGGAGGAACCCAGATACCAAACAAAAAAAATAAAAGAAGCATCTCTAGAATGTTTCGCTATTAAATATGAAATCAAACTATTTTTCTCCAGTGTGCCTCTGTAGCCTACTCAGGAGTTGCTTACTTTAGACATTAACTCGTATATATATACTACAGTTCAGAAGTTTGAGGAAACCTCTGGCATTTTTTTTTAAATTGGTCCCAAAAGTAGTTGTTTTGTACTTTAAATAAGAGAAACTTATTATACATGGTTAAAAAAGGGTGAGACATGATTTTTTATTAGAAATTTTATTATGACCCCCCCCCCCCAAAAAAAAAAGAAGAATTTTATGATTAAATTTTGCTCTTGTCAAAATATCCTCCTTTAGCCTTGGTTACTGCTGCACACATTTTTGGTATTCATTGCAAGAGTTTCTAAAAGTTCGATAATTGATTCCATTCTTTTTTCTCTAAGAGCTCTTTCTTAATTTTTTTTTTTTTTTAACTCTTCTGGAGGTGTCTTCAAACTTTTGGACTGTAGTGTATATATATATATATATATATATATATATATATATATATATAAAACTTAAAATTTGACCAGTGCATTTTTCTATAGCAGAGTTTCCATGGTAATGAATTTCCGTTATATTTTTTCTTTCTGTTAGGTTTTGGTAAGGTTTATGTAAAACAAGTGAAATGTCAACAAGAAAATAAAAAAAGATTCTACCTCCTAACATAATTTATTCAGATATTTCATATCCATCATTTTCTTTTGTTTGTTTGTTTTGATTTCACCCCAAGAAAGACAATGAAGCCACCAAGATGAAGGGGTTGCTGAGTGCAGGAATATGAGAAAAAGAAAACTGTTATTAAGCAAGCGAAGAATACAAGAACATGAATTATGAAGACAAAACATAGCGATTGACATTGCATTTAAAATTTTGAAAATCAAAGTTAACTGGAAAACAAGAAGCCAGAAGAGTGTTTCACAAGTGCAGAGTGCAAGAGAAGAATCTTTTTAATTTCTTATCCATCTTTTACAAGCAAGTACAAATGAAAATAAAATATTGGAAGCTCTTTTTTTTCTGGTGCCCTGGCCACAAGATTGGCATCTACGTTCAAACCATTTACTGTCAAAATAGCTGAATAAAACTGCCATTTCTTCTCCAGCAGTTGCTTTTCTCACACTTTCCACCCATGGAACTTCCTTCCATTTACTTGCTTCCATGATAACTACAATTTTCAAAAATCACCATTTTCTATTTTGTTGAACCCTGTTCATCTTTTATTGTTTCTTCAATCCTCCTTATACTCTGTCTTTCCTCTCACTTTCACTCCATGTAAACTCCTGCATATTTATTAGTGGCATTTTTACGTTGCTTGGGTTGAAATGATTTTTTTTAAAAAGCCCCTTTTTTCTGGTATGTTTTCTTGAGAATTTTGTTTGGTTAAGAGGGTTCATATAAGAATCTGATAAATTCAAAGTTACCCTTGTTTTTTTGGGGTGGGGGGTAGATGTGTTGGAAGGCGGAAGGAGGGTCTAAAATAGGGTGTTGCAAAGTAATAGGATAGTGAGAATTATTATTATTCCAGGGTCATAGTAAGTATGAGCATTATTTTTAAAAAGCATTGCGAGAATGCCACTAAGACACAATGGGTTACTGATAGTGAAAGAATCTGAGAAAACAAAACATTATTATGGTGAGAGGCTCATAAAAGAACAGAAATTAAGAAGACAGAAGATGACGATTGACATTGTATTTAACTTTTTGAAAATCAAAGTTAACTGGAAAACAAGAAGCCAGAATAATGTTTCACAAGTGCAGAGTGCAAGAGAAGAAACTTTTTAATTTCTTATCCATGTTTTACAAGCAAGTACAAATGAAAATAAAATATTGGAAGCTCTTTTTTTTTTTTTTTCTGGTGCCCTGGCTACATGAATTTTAAGCTTGCCACTAGATTGGCATCTAGGCTCAAACCACTTACTGTTGAAATAGCTGAATAAAACTGCCATTTCTACTCCATCAGTTCCTTTCTCACACTTTCCACCTGTGGAACTTCCATTTACTTGCTTCCATGATAACTAGAATTTTCAAAAATCACTGTTTTCTATTTTGTTGAAGCCTGTTCATCTTTTGATGTTTCCTCAATCCTCCTTATCTTTCCTCTCACTTTCACTCCATGTATATTAGTGGCATTTTCACCTTGCTTGGGTTGAAATGATTTTTTTTTTTAAAAAGCCCCTTTTTTTTCTGGTATATTTTCCTGAGAATTTTGTTTGGTTAAGAGGGTTCATATAAGAATCTGATAAATTCAATGTTACCCTTGTTTTTTTTTGGTGGGGTGGGGGGGAGATGTGTTGGAAGGCGGAAGGAGGATCTAAAATAGGGTGTTGCAAAGTAATAGGATAGTGAGAATTATTCTTCTTCCAGGTCTTCTCTTTAACCTCCCCACAAGCCATGTGCTACACATTGTCATTGATTAATCATTGGATATAATGTTTTCACCTTTGGAAAGCCAGCCCATCAGTTTTCACGTCAGAATCAAAAGAGGAATGAGATTTGTAACAAAAGACGTTTCTGCTAAAGCAAAACTTTGGCTTCTCTCTGGAACTTGCTTACTTCTAGAATTCTTACAAATGTCTTTACTTCTTTTAGACTCAACACCTGGCAAGTAATTTTCTTGATTGCATATTTTGGGGTGGTTGGAAAAGCAAGAATTGTGAGGAAAAGTAAGGACAAATATCTGATCTTCTGATTGCAATGGCCTGAAGAGGTTTCGGTTCCTTATTAGACAACAAGTTTTGCAGCTTGGGGTGGTGTTGTCAGGGAAAAGGTTGAGACGTGATATGAGTCCATATTCTCAATAGGGCTGACAATCCACAGGCATAAATCGTCAAACTTCCTGCTTTTTCTTTGCACAATGAACAAATTATTTCTTGAGATTCTGGCCAAACAACACAGCATTTCTCATCCAATCTTTATTTTCATATTTCCATCTTTTCATTTGAATTCACCCTCAGACTTGTATATTTGTCTCTCCTTCATTTTCATTTTTCGTTGGAGTTCATTCACACACTCTCTCTCGCTTTTCCGTTTTCCATCTTTGGTGCATTCTCCCGTTTCCAATCCACTCCAAAATTTGTTTCTAATTTTCTTGCTCTTCTTCTACTGATTTTTAACATGTCTCTCTTACTTTTCCGCTGATGATGATGATTCTGTCTACTGCTTTTTCCACTTTTAGATCCATTCCGTTTTCTTTCTGTCTGTCCAATTTCACTTCCATCTCTCTCATTTTCATTTTCCAATTTTACTTTCTGTTGCTCTCCCATTTTTTTTTCCACTCTTAGACTTGTCACTTTTTCTCTTTTCACTTTCATTTATTTTTAGTTCTCTCTCCTTTTTCTACACTCACCCCCAAGGAAGGCTTTTGATTCTCTCTCTGAGTCAGATTCTGTCGCTCTATAGTATGGATTATTTCTCTCTCATTCGGATTATTTCACTCTCTCATTCGGATTATTTCACTCTATCATTCGGATTATTTCACTCTCTATCTCGTTTGTATTATTTCTCTCTCTGTCTCGTTTGTATTCTTTCTCTCTCTCTATCATTTTGTATTCTTTCTCTCTCTCTCTCATTTGTATTCTTTCTCTCTCTCTCTCTCATTTGTATTCTTTCTCTCTCTCTCTCTCTCATTTGTATTCTTTCTCTCTCTCTCTCATTTGTATTCTTTCTCTCTCTCTCTCTCATTTGTATTCTTTCTCTCTCTCTCATTTGTATTCTTTCTCTCTCTCTCTCATTTGTATTCTTTCTCTCTCTCTCTCTCTCTCGTTTGGATTCTTTCTCTCTCTCGTTTGGATTCTTTCTCTCTCTCGTTTGGATTCTTTCTCTCTCTCGTTTGATTATTTTCTTTCTCTCTCTCTATCATTTTGGAATATTTCTCTCTCTCTCTCTATCATTTTGGAATATTTCTCTCTCTCTCTATCATTTTGGAATATTTCTCTCTCTCTCTCAATCATTTTTGAATATTTCTCTCTTTCTCTCTATCATTTTGGAATATTTTCTCTCTCTCTCTCTATCATTTTTGGAATATTTCTCTCTCTCTCTCTATTTTGGATTTCTCTCTCTCTCTCTCTCTCTCTGTCATTTTGGAATATTTCTCTCTCTCTCTATCATTTTGGAATATTTTCTCTCTCTCTATCATTTTGGAATATTTCTCTCTCTCTCTATCATTTTGGAATATTTCTCTCTCTCTATCATTTTGAATATTTCTCTCTCTCTATCATTTGGAATATTTTCTCTCTCTCTCTATCATTTTGGAATATTTTCTCTCTCTCTTCATTTTGGAATATTTCTCTCTCTCTCTCTATCATTTTGAATATTTCTCTCTCTCTCTCTCTATCATTTTGGAATATTTTCTCTCTCTCTCTATCATTTTGGAATATTTCTCTCTCTCTCTATCATTTTGGAATATTTCTCTCTCTCTCTCTATCATTTGGAATATTTCTCTCTTCTCTATCTCTCTCTCTCTATCATTTTGGAATATTTCTCTCTCTCTATCATTTTGGAATATTTCTCTCTCTATCATTTGGAATATTTTCTCTCTCTCTCTCTATTTTGGAATATTTCTCTCTCTCTCTCTATCATTTTGAATATTTCTCTCTCTCTCTCTATCATTTTGGAATATTTCTCTCTCTCCTCTCTATCATTTTGGAATATTTCTCTCTCTCTCTCTCTCTATCATTTTTGGAATATTTCTCTCTCTCCTCTCTATCATTTTGGAATATTTCTCTCTCCTCTCTATCATTTGGAATATTTCTCTCTCTCTCTCTATCATTTTGAATATTTCTCTCTCTCTCTCTATCATTTTGGAATATTTCTCTCTCTCACTCTCTATCATTTTGGAATATTTCTCTCTCTCACTCTCTATCATTTTGGAATATTTCTCTCTCTCACTCTCTATCATTTTGGAATATTTCTCTCTCTCACTCTCTATCATTTTGGAATATTTCTCTCTCTCTCTCTCTATCATTTTGGAATATTTCTCTCTCTCTCTCTATCATTTTGGAATATTTCTCTCTCTCTCTCTCTATTTTGGAATATTTCTCTCTCTCTCTCTCTATCATTTTGGAATATTCTCTCTCTCTCTCTCTATCTTTTGGAATATTTCTCTCTCTCTCTCTCTATCATTTTGGAATATTTTCTCTCTCTATCTATCATTTTATTCTCTCTCTCTATCATTTGGAATCTTTCTCTCTCTATCATTTTGGAATATTTTCTCTCTCTCTATCATTTTGGAATATTTTCTCTCTCTATCATTTTGGAATATTTCTCTCTCTCTATCATTTTGGAATATTTCTCTCTCTCTATCATTTTGGAATATTTCTCTCTCTCTATCATTTTGGAATATTTCTCTCTCTCTATCATTTTGGAATATTTCTCTCTCTCTATCATTTTGGAATATTTCTCTCTCTCTATCATTTTGGAATATTTCTCTCTCTCTATCATTTTGGAATATTTCTCTCTCTCTATCATTTTGGAATATTTCTCTCTCTCTATCATTTTGGAATATTTCTCTCTCTCTATCATTTGAATATTTCTCTCTCTCTATCATTTTGGAATATTCTCTCTCTCTATCATTTTGGAATATTTCTCTCTCTCTATTTTGGAATATTTCTCTCTCTCTATCATTTTGAATATTTCTCTCTCTCTATCATTTTTGGAATATTTCTCTCTCTCTATCATTTTGAATATTTCTCTCTCTCTATCATTTTGGAATATTTCTCTCTCTCTATCTATCATTTTTGGAATATTTCTCTCTCTCTATCATTTTGGAATATTTCTCTCTCTCTATCATTTGGAATATTTCTCTCTCTCTCTATCATTTTGGAATATTTCTCTCTCTCTATCATTTAGAATATTCTCTCTCTCTCTATCATTTTGGAATATTTCTCTCTCTCTATCATTTGGAATATTTCTCTCTCTCTATCATTTGGAATATTTTCTCTCTCTCTATCATTTTGGAATATTTTCTCTCTCTATCATTTTGGAATATTTTCTCTCTCTCTATCATTTGGAATATTTCTCTCTCTCTATCATTTTGGAATATTTCTCTCTCTCTATCATTTTTGATCATTTTGGAATATTTCTCTCTCTCTATCATTTTTGGAATCTTTCTCTCTCTCTATCATTTTGGAATATTTCTCTCTCTATCATTTTGGAATATTTCTCTCTCTCTATCATTTTGGAATATTTCTCTCTCTCTATCATTTGGAATATTTCTCTCTCTCTATCATTTTGAATATTTTCTCTCTCTATCATTTTGGAATATTTCTCTCTCTCTATCATTTTGGAATATTTTCTCTCTCTCTATCATTTTGGAATATTTTTCTCTCTCTCTCTCTATCATTTGGAATATTTCTCTCTCTCTCTCTATCATTTTTGGAATATTTCTCTCTCTCTCTCTATCATTTTGAATATTTTTCTCTCTCTCTCTCTCTATCATTTTGGAATATTTCTCTCTCTCTCTCTCATTTTGGAATATTTCTCTCTCTCTCTCTCTATCATTTTGGAATATTTCTCTCTCTCTCTCTCTATCATTTTGGAATATTTCTCTCTCTCTCTCTCTATCATTTTTTGAATATTTCTCTCTCTCTCTCTCTATCATTTTTCTATATTTCTTTCTCTCTCTCTCTATCATTTTGGAATATTTCTCTCTTTCTCTCTCTATCATTTTGGAATATTTCTCTCTCTCTCTCTATCATTTGGAATATTTCTCTCTCTCTCTCCCTCTATCATTTTTGGAATATTCTCTCTCTCTCTCTTGGAATCTATCATTTTGGAATATTTTCTCTCTCTCCCTCTATCATTTTGAATATTTCTCTATCTCCCTCTATCATTTGGAATATTTCTCTCTCCCTCTATCATTTTCTATATTTCTCTCTCTCTATCATTTTGGAATATTCTCTCTCTCTCTCTCATTTTGGAATATTTTTCTCTCTCTCTCTCTCTATCATTTGGAATATTTCTCTCTCTCTATCATTTTGAATATCTCTCTCTCTATCATTTTGGAATATTTCTCTCTCTCTCTATCATTTTCTATATTTCTCTCTCTCTCTATCATTTTGGAATATTTTCTCTCTCTCTCTCTATCATTTTGGAATCTCTTTTCTCTATCATTTTGGAATATTCTCTCTCTTTCTCTCTCTATCATTTTGGAATATTTCTCTCTCTCTCCCTCTATCATTTTGGAATATTTCTCTCTCTCTCTCTATCATTTGGAATATTTCTCTCTCTCTCCCTCTATCATTTGGAATATTTCTCTCTCTCTCTATCATTTTGGAATATTTCTCTCTCTCTCCCTCTATCATTTTGGAATATTTTCTCTCTCTCTATCATTTTGGAATATTTCTCTCTCTATCATTTTGGAATATTTCTCTCTCTCTATCATTTTGGAATATTTTTCTCTCTCTCTCTATCATTTTGGATATATCTCTCTCTCTCTCTCTATCATTTTGGAATATTTTCTCTCTCTCTCTCTCTCTTTCTATATCATTTTTGGAATATTTCTCTCTCTCTCTCTCTCATTTGGAATTTTCTCTCTCTCTCTTTATTTGGAATATTTCTCTCTCTCTATCATTTTGGAATCTTTCTCTCTCTCTCTCTCTATCATTTTGGAATATTTCTCTCTCTCTCTTTCTATCATTTTGGAATATTTTGAATCTCTCTCTCTATCATTTTTGGAATTTATTTCTCTCTCTCATTTTGGAATTTCTCTCTCTCTCTCTATCATTTTGGAATATTTCTCTCTCTCTCTCTCTATTTTGGAATATTTTCTCTCTCTCTCTCTATCATTTGGAATATTTTCTCTCTCTCTCTCTATCATTTGGAATATTTCTCTCTCTCTCTATCATTTTTTGGAATATTTCTCTCTCTCTCTATCTATCATTTTGGAATATTTCTCTCTCTCTCTCTCTATCTCTCTCTCTCTTATCATTTTGGAATATTTCTCTCTCTCTCTATCATTTTTGGAATATTTTCTCTCTCTCTCTCTATCATTTTGGAATATTTCTCTCTCTCTCTCTATCATTTTTGGAATATTTCTCTCTCTCTCTCTATCATTTGGAATTTCTCTCTCTCTATCATTTTGGAATATTTCTCTCTCTCTCTATCATTTTTGGAATATTTCTATCTCTCTCTCTCTATCATTTTGGAATATTTCTCTCTCTCTCTCTCTCATTTTGGAATATTTCTCTCTCTCTCTATCATTTTGGAATATTTCTCTCTCTCTCTATCATTTTGGTATATTTCTCTCTCTCTATCTATTTCTCTCTCTTCTCTATCATTTTGGAATATTTCTCTCTCTCTCTCTATCATTTTGGAATATTTCTCTCTTTCTCTCTATCATTTTGGAATATTTCTCTCTTTCTCTCTATCATTTTGGAATATTTCTCTCTTTCTCTCTATCATTTTGGAATATTTCTCTCTCTCTCTCTCTATCATTTTGGAATATTTCTCTCTCTCTCTATCAATTTGGAATATTTCTCTCTCTCTCCCTCTATCATTTTGGAATATTTCTCTCTCTCTCTATCATTTTGGTATATTTCTCTCTCCCTCTATCATTTTGGAATATTTCTCTCTCTCTATCATTTTGGAATATTTCTCTCTCTCTCTATCATTTTGGAATATTTTCTCTCTCTCTCTATCATTTTGGAATATTTTCTCTCTCTCTATCATTTTGGAATATTTCTCTCTCATCTTTCAATTCTTTTTTGGAATATTTCTCTCTCTCTCTCTCTCTATCTATTTCTCTCTCTCTCTCTCTATCATTTTGGAATATTTCTCTCTCTCTCTCTATCATTCTCTATTTTCATTCTCTCTCTCTCTATCATTTTGGAAAATTTCTCTCTCTCTCTCATTTTTGGAATATTTCTTTCTCTCTCTATCATTTTGGAATATTTCTCTCTCTCTATCTCTATCATTTTGGAATATTTCTCTCTCTCTCTCTATCATTTTGGAATATTTCTCTCTCTCTCTCTCTATCATTTTGGAATATTTCTCTCTCTCTCTCTCTCTATCATTTTGGAATATTTCTCTCTCTCTCTCTATCATTTTTGGATATTCTCTCTCTCTCTCTCTATCATTTTGAATATTCTCTCTCCCTCTCTATCATTTTGGAATATTTCTCTCTCTCTCTCTCTCTCTCTATCATTTTGGAAATTTTCTCTCTCTCTCTCTCTCTCTCTCTCTATCATTTGGAATATTTCTCTCTCTCTCTCTATCATTTTTGAATATTTCTCTCTCTCTCTCTATAATTTTTAAATATTTCTCTCTCTCTCTCTATCATTTGGAATATTTCTCTCTCTCTATCATTTTGGATTTTCTCTCTCTATATTCTCTCTCTCTATCATTTGGAATATTTCTCTCTCTCTATCATTTTGGAATATTCTCTCTCTCTCTATCATTTGGAATATTTCTCTCTCTCTCTCTATCATTTTGGAATATTTCTCTCTCTCTCTCTATCATTTTGGAATATTCTCTCTCTCTCTCTCTATCATTTTGGAATATTTCTCTCTCTCTCTCTATCATTTTGGAATATTTCTCTCTCTCTCTATCATTTTGGATTTCTCTCTCTCTCTCTATCATTTGAATATTTTTCTCTCCTCTCTATCATTTTGGAATATTTCTCTCTCTCTCTCTCTATCATTTTGGAATATTTCTCTCTCTCTCTATCATTTTGGAATATTTCTCTCTCTCTCTATCATTTTGGAATATTTCTCTCTCTCTCTATCATTTTGGAATATTTCTCTCTCTCTCTCTATCATTTTGGAATATTTCTCTCTCTCTCTATCATTTTGGAATATTTCTCTCTCTCTATCATTTTGAATATTTCTCTTCTCTCTCTCTCTCTCTCTATCATTTTGAATATTTTTTCTCTCTCTCTCTATCATTTGGAATATTTCTCTTTCTCTCTATCATTTTGGAATATTTTCTCTCTCTCTCTATCATTTTGAATATTTCTCTCTCTCTCTCTCTATCATTTTGGAATATTCTCTCTCTCTCTCTCTATCATTTTGGAATATTTTTCTCTCTCTCTCTCTCATTTTGGAATATTTCTCTCTCTCTCTATCATTTTGGAATATTTCTCTCTCTCTCTCTCTCTATCATTTTGGAATATTTCTCTCTCTCTATCTCTATCATTTTGGAATATTTCTCTCTCCCTCTATCATTTTGGAATATTTCTCTCTCTCTATCATTTTGGAATATTTCTCTCTCTCTCTCTCTATCATTTTGGAATATTTTCTCTCTCTCTCTCTATCATTTTGGAATATCTTTCTCTCTCTCTCTATCATTTTGGAATATTTCTCTCTCTCTCTCTCTATCATTTCAATATTTCTCTCTCTCTCTGTCATTTTGGAATATTTTCTCTCTCTCTATCTCTCTCTCTCTATCATTTGGAATATTTCTCTCTCTCTCTCTCTATCATTTTGGAATATTAATCTCTCTCTCTCTCTCTATCATTTTGAATTCTCTCTCTCTCTATCATTTTGGAATATTTTCTCTCTCTCTATCATTTTGGAATATTTCTCTCTCTCTCTATCATTTGGAATATTTCTCTCTCTCTCTCTATCATTTTGGAATATTTCTCTCTCTCTATCTCTATCATTTGGAATATTTCTCTCTCTCTCTCTCTATCATTTTGAAATTTCTCTCTCTCTCTCTATCTCTATCATTTGGAATATTCTCTCTCTCTCTCTCTATCATTTTGGAATATTTCTCTCTCCCTCTATCATCATTTTGGAATATTTCTCTCTCTCTATATCATTTTGGAATATTTCTCTCTCTTTCTATTTGGAATATTTCTCTCTCTCTCTATCATTTTGGAATATTTCTCTCTCTCTCTCTCTCTCTATCATTTTGGAATATTTCTCTCTCTCTCTCTATCATTTTGGAATATTTTTCTCTCTCTCTCTATCATTTGAATATTTTCTCTCTCTCTATCTATCTCTCTCTCTCTCTCTATTTTGGAATATTTCTCTCTCTCTCTATCATTTTGGAATATTTCTCTCTTTCTCTCTATCATTTTGGAATTTCTCTCTATCATTTTGGAATATTTCTCTCTCTCTCTCTCTCTCTATCATTTTGGAATATTTCTCTCTCTCTCTCTCTCTCTATCATTTTTGGAATATTTCTCTCTCTCTATCAATTTGGAATATTTTCTCTCTCTCTCCTCTCTCATTTGGAATATTTCTCTCTCTCTCTATCATTTTGGTATATTTCTCTCTCCCTCTATCATTTTGGAATATTTCTCTCTCTCTATCATTTTGGAATATTTCTCTCTCTCTATCATTTTGGAATATTTCTCTCTCTCTCTCTCTCTATCATTTGGAATATTCTCTCTCTCTCTATCATTTTGGAATATTTCTCTCTCTCTATCATTCTCTCTCTATTTTGGAATATTTCTCTCTCTCTATCATTTTGGAATATTTCTCTCACTCTCTATCATTTTGGAATATTTTCTCTCTCTCTCTATCATTTTGGAATATTTCTCTCTCTCTCTATCATTTTGGAATATTTCTCTCTCTCTATCATTTTGGAATATTTCTCTCTCTCTCTCTCTCTATCATTTTGGAATATTTCTCTCTCTCTCTCTATCATTTTGGAATTTTCTCTCTCTCTATCATTTTGGAATATTTCTCTCTCTCTCTCTATCATTTTGGAATATTTCTCTCTCTCTCTATCATTTGAATATTTCTCTCTCTCTCTATCATTTGGAATATTTCTCTCTCTCTCTCTCTATCATTTTGGAATATTTCTCTCTCTCTCTCTATCATTTTGGAATATTCTCTCTCTCTCTATCATTTGGAATATTTCTCTCTCTCTCTCTCTCTATCATTTTGGAATATTTCTCTCTCTCTCTCTATCATTTTGGAATATTTCTCTCTCTCTCTCTCTATCATTTTGGAATATTTCTCTCTCTCTCTCTCTATCATTTTGGAATATTTCTCTCTCTCTCTATCATTTTGGAATATTTCTCTCTCTCTCTATCATTTTGGAATATTTCTCTCTGTCTCTCTATTATTTTTACTCTTTCATTTGCATTTTTGCTCTTTTTCTCCCATTTACATTGTTTTTTTCTCTTTTTCTTACCCTCTCCTTTCTTTTTTTTTCTTCCTCCTTTATATTCCCATTCTCCTACCCATTCTTTGCCTCTCAATTTTTTTTTGTTCCCTTTGATGGACCATAAACTTCCCGCCAACTCATTTCAAAATCATGTCTCTTTGATTTTCTCCCCCCCCCCGGCCATTTTGAGCATGTTTAACACTTTTCACTTCCTTTCTAGTCGTCACGTTTCTTCTTTCTTTTCATAATAATAATCTCACTTTGTTTCTTTATGAATTCATCAATTTTGTCAAATGATGCAATAAAGTAGCTTTCTTTAGAATAAACATTTTTATAAAATACTATGATTTGAAGTTGAGCTTAAAATTGGAGATAAGACAGATGACAGTGAACTCTGATAGTTGATGTCACGTCTAATTGACAAGATGTCATTTACTTAAGAATAATCATTGCTGTCATTGATCTGCATGATTTGAGTCACTCCTCAGTTCACTGCATGAGTAATTAAAAGAAAAAAGATGACCATGGATAAAAATGTTGGTTATTAATGTTTTACGATACAAAGTTGTGAACATCTCCAGACAAAACATGGCATCAAGAATTTTGACGATTTTGTTATTATTTCTTTCTCTAAAACATAAAGCCCAGATGCCAATGAAATGTTGGGAACTCTCTTCATCAATATATATATATATATATAATAATAATAATAATAATCTTATAAATATAAGTAAGTATACTCATCTTAGGTGTCTTGACTTGTAAATGAACAAACCAATACCCAAGGAAAAAATAAAGAATAAAAAAAGAAAGAACATGTAATTCAGGTGAAAACAATCGACCAGAATCCAAACTCAGTTAATTGATCACTTTATCCCATAAATATAGCACAACTTAAAACTATATTTCTATATATATATATATATATATATATATATATATATATATATATATATATATACTAGCAGTAGAGACCGGCATTGCCAGGGGATGTAACAATAAGAGATAGATCAAGTATCAACCATCATAAAGACTGAAAAATAAAATTGACAAAGATTATTGTTTAAGGTTGGCGGACCGCATGTCTTAATTATTTTTTTTTTTTTGTTTTTTTTTTGTTTTTTTGTTTTGTTTTGTTTTTTACGAATTGGTCAAACTCAAGCAAAAACATTGTTTTCAATCGTTATGAGTCTACCGATTGAATAGATTTTTATTATAAACAATTGTCTTGAAAATGGAATTTTTAAAGCATTCTGAATGTAAAAATAAAGAAAAAAGTGTGCAAAATAATAAGAAACACTACCTGCCCCAAAAAAGTAAAGTTTTTTTAAATCGGTTGAAAAATGTAGGAACTCCGATCCCATATATCCACGAATACACACACACCCTGGGTTTTATAATAAGTATAACTCAATATGAGTTGTCCCCCTTTCATTCTCATGACAGCGATGCCTCTTAATCGTGTTTTCAAATTGATTTTGTACCAAAACAATTGTTTTTCCAACTTTTGGCACTGTCAGAACTACCGCAAGGTAATTTTACGTAGTCCTGTGAAGTTTTGTTGAAATCGGTTGAAAAATGTAAGAAATCCAATCCCATATATAAAGGAACAGACACACACAACCTGGGTTTTATAATAAGTATGATATATATATATATATATATATATATACACACACACACACACACACGTTTGTGTATCTGTATGTATATTCTGTCTCAAGTTATTATGCAAATCACATAAACCTGAATAACTTAAATTTACTATCAAAATTTTTTATCAAATTTCAAACAATTAAGATGTTGAAACAAATCTTGAGTTAATTCTTTCGGTAGTTTTAGTATGTTATATTAAAGGTTAGATTTATTTTAAAGACTGCAGTCTGAAGTTATGCAAAAGCAGAAAATCACTTCAATAGCAAGGTCATAAACTCAACAATTGATCAATACTAGTAATAGATATGTCTTTGAAACATTTACAACTTAATATCATCACCCTTCTCAATAACTGCCAGTAGTCGATTATACATTGATTTTGCTAAATTTTTAACTTCAGCAGTTTCATTTTCTGACATGGTGGTTTTAATTGCTCTCCAGAGATTTGCTTTGCTGTCATATTGTTTGCAACCTTAATATAATTTCATCTTCAACAATTGACCATAGATTTTCAATCGGATTCAGATTGTCCCTTGATGTTGTTCATTCATTATCTTTTCTCCTGTAAACCTTTTATACTCCAAAAAATTTGAATAAACTTAGATACATGAGACAGAGCATTGTCATGTATAAATACACACTTCACTTTGAAACTGCAAGGCTGGGACTTTTACCATTCAAAGAAAGTCATAAATCGTAATAGCACTTTTCAGTTTAATTCTTTCATCGAATTTTGATGGTCCAATAATTGTTTGGTTGACAATTCCAGCTTATATTATCACATTACCACCTCCTCTGCAGTGGATAAAATCCATCCCTTAACTCATTCATTAGGTTCATCAAGCATCAACCAGGATTTGTCTGTGAAAATTACTTTAGAAAAGACAATTTTTCATGCATTTCTTGATTCAATTATATTTGCTTTACTGAGATGAGTTTTCCTAGGGGATTCCTTGACAGATCCCAATTTGTGCAGTATTTTAAAACGTTTTGTCCTCGACTCTCAGTTCCAGCTTGTTCAAACATCTGAGCACTGGTCAAAAGTGGTTGTTTTCACCATAATTCAATTTAGTTTATGTTCCTTTTGTGGAGACAAGTTCTTAAAGCCTTGTTCCTTTGCTTCTCATTCTCAACTTATATATTTTCAACAGCTCTCTTTATCATTTGGTAAACTCTGCAAAGCTTTGATATCTCTAATGTGAATGTTCCCATATCCAATAACTTTGTTATTTTCTTTTATTGAGTATTTGTTCGATCCTTTCTGTTACCTATGTTTCAACAGATACCTCCCACATATTAAGATGTTAGTAGCGATGATGGCTTCATCTTTATCATGTGGGAGGTATTTCTGGGCAGAGTATATGGGCGGTATTTCTGCTTCACCCTGTATTATGGAAAGTAAGAGAAAAAATATATTTTTATTAGATTTCAGAGGCCTTAAACTAATATTAGTTTAATCTGCATAATAACTTTAGTCAGTTCCAAATATCTAAAAAATAACCATTAAAAGGAGCTAAAAATTTAGACGTTTTACCTAGAGTGGAAATAGATTGGTTTAAATTTTTACAAAAATTGGTTCAAAACTTT
Organism: Acanthosepion pharaonis; assembly: GCA_903632075.3. Classification (NCBI taxonomy): domain Eukaryota; kingdom Metazoa; phylum Mollusca; class Cephalopoda; order Sepiida; family Sepiidae; genus Acanthosepion; species Acanthosepion pharaonis. The sequence continues at coordinate 84,389 of CAHIKZ030000060.1, forward strand.
TTGAATTATTAAAGTTTGAGATTTACATAACTTCAGTTGAACTTATATATATATACTTTTTTTTTTCATAAAATGCATCTATTAGATGCTTTGGTACACATGATCAGTGATGTTTCTAGCCAAGGTTCATTAGGGGTTTCAAGTCTTCAAAATCATATCCTGTCTTCGCAATGACTCAGCCAATACTGTTTGGTTATCAACTTGTGTACCCTCTGTCAGCTACAATTTTCTTAATTTTCCCAAACATAGAGCGATTCCTGCTGGCAATTTATAGTACAATCATGAATAACTTCCGGTTCACGAGCAATCTATGCTATTCCATTAAAAAGGCGGCAAATGTAGTAACGGTTTCGATCTGGTAAGGAACATGGTGACATGCTCAGCTTGAAGTTGTAGCTAATGATTTGTTCCCCTTCATGAGATATATATATATATATATATATGCACAGATGTTATATTAATCACCCTACTGAAGAGAGAGTGAAAAAAAAAAGTCTCCCTGTGTCTATTGTGCATACACACACACACACATATATATATATATATATATATATATATATATATATATATATATACACACACACACACACTAACATACACATCCACAAAACCCTAACCCTGGTGGGGTGTGGATTTCAAACAGGTGCTAGATCTTAGTCACAGATCATCCATAGGTAACAATGGTTTGGCCCCTAGTCAAGCGAGACTTCATTGTCGTATGCAGTTTTAGGTTAAACCCAAGAGCTACCTTCCAGTTTTCTCGAAGAAAAAAAAAATATAATATCAGCTGCAACTTCCCTTCATTTCCTTACTGGCTGCCAGTCACTATATATATATATATATATATATATATATATATACACACATACACAGGGTGATTGAAAAGTAACTCCCTATTTAATGTATCAGTGGCCAGCCAGGAGTTCTGACTTAAGACCTTGTGACTTTTTTCTTTTGGGTTGATTAAAGGAGCATGTCTACTATACCAAATCAAAGAGTTTGGAAGAACTTGAATGGCGAATACAAGAAGAAGTTATGTCTTCCATATCACAAATGTTCCTGGTGAAATCAGTTGATACGAATCCTGGTTGCCTCAAGAAACTGGTGGCAAAATCTGGTGCCCATATTGAATTTTAAATAAAACCTCATGCTCTCATATTCATTTCTTCTAAAAATTATAGTTAATAAATAAATTATAAGTATTTTTTAAAATGGTGGGGTTACTTTTCACTCACTCTGTATATGACAAGTTTTAAGCTAGGGATCATAATTTAATATTTATCAATTAAAATACTAGTTAAGTGGTGGTCCAAATACAAATTAGAACTGTTTTGGGAGTCATTGGCTCAATCTGGATGACAATAATAATAATTTTTTTTTAACTTTCTTCCCTCCAATTTTAAGATCCTATTTTTTAAAAAAAGCACCTCTTCAGTAGTATTTTAATACCAGTGAATGACTTCTGAGGAGGTTTTGGTCGAAAGGCACTTTTCATTGTATTTATTTTATTTGATTGTAAATAAGGTTATATCAATTTTATTTAATTTTAATTGAGGTTATATCTATTTTATTTGATTTCAATTGCATCATACTTAAATATACATATATATATAATTTTTATTCTTACTAATATAAAGACCCTTTTCCTAAGAAAAAAATCTATTCACTCTAAGGTATTCTATTGATAATTATAAATTTGGATATAAATGAGATTCAGGAAAAAACTCTTTGCAAAAAAAGTGACTCATATCGCATTCTAATGATTAAACTGGTAAATTTAAAGAGCTTTTGACAAAATATTGAAAACTATTTTACAATACACTCAGAACAATATTCTAGAGAATTCTAGAACAGCTTAAATTAAATCTAGAGTATTCCAGAATATTCCAGAAAGCCTCATACAGTATAAAAACAGCTTGAAATAGCCACTCAAGTCACTAACCAGATGAAAGGGTACAAACACACATCAGAACCACTTAAGGCATCTATTATTGCCCTCTCAAAAGCAGGCAAGTCTACGAGAGAAATTGCAGAAATTGCTATAACCTCACAATCAACTGTCTCTCAAGTGCTTAGGGCACATAATGATGCCACTCCTGCTCTAAGGAAGGAAACAAGGGGACGAAAGAAAAAGATTGATGATAGAACTGGCAGGGTAATCAAGAGAGAAGTTGCGAAGAATAGGACTATAACTAGCCAAGAAATTGCAGCCAGTCTAAGCGAAGAGCAAGGTGTTAGTCTTGCCTCTTCAACAGTCTGTTGGTGGCTGTTAGAACAAGGCTACAAATCTTGTACACAAAGGTTTAAGTTGCTAATAAGCAAAGCCAACAAAGCCAGGAGACTTGAATGGGCTCACTATTACAAAAATTTCACCGTAGAAGACTGGATAATGTTCTCTTCTCAGATGAAACAAAAGTTGAGCTAAATTCAAAGGATAAGCGATCTAAAATCCGAAGAAGCTTTGACAGCTCTTTGAATTTAGCAGTAAGTACTGTCAAGCATCCGTTCAGTATATATTCTGGGGATGCTTTTCTTTTCATGGAACTGGTTTCTTAAAACCTATTGAAAAGACCCTCAGGAGCAAGCAGTACAAGATAATTTAAGAGTCTTGTCTGCTCCCTTCTGCTGAAAGGGTGCAAATCGACCCCACCAAGCTCATTTTTATGCAGGATAATGCTCTCTGTAACAAATCAAAATTGATGAAGGAATACTTTGATGAGAAGCAGGTGAGTGTCATGACATGGCCACCCTAATCTCCTGACCTCAACCCCGTAGAAAACTTATGGAGCATTATAAACTACAGGCTCTCTAGAAAGCAGTTGAGCAAGAAAGAGGATTTGATTGTGAGTTTCATATCCGAATGGAATGCAATGCTTGGAGATGAGATTTGCCAGAACCTAATCAAGTCAATGCCAAAAAGGGTTGAAAAGGTTATTCAAAATAAAGGAAGACACATAGATTATTAAATATTTCGAACTATATTACCTATTATAAATAAATTATACATCTATTATTTTTTATCTAAAGCTGTTTGGTTATGTTTCTAATGATTACTAGTTGCAGGAAATAAGTTAGTCACTTTTTTTGCACAGAGTTTTTCCCTAAATCTCATTTATATCCAAAATTATAATTATCAATAGAATACCTTAGGGTGAGTAAACTTTTGTACTAGGTGGTCGGGAAGGGGTCTTTATATTAGTAAGATTAAAAATTAGTTTGAACCCGAAAACAGTAGGCGAAAAATTTTTAACTAAAAATATCAGGTGAGTCACTTTTATCGAACAGCACTATATATATATATATATATATGGAATAGAGGTGCTGAATATATCCATGATCAGCTCTGTGACAAATGACGCCAAATTGACCCTTCATATCCCCACCAATAATGAAAAAGTCTGTCACCTTTTCTTTGTCACTAGAGTTACTTGGTGAATAGTAGGTGATGATGGTCATTATAAGGTTGCTGTTGAAGCTATCTATGATGATTCTCGATTCAATGTTTCCCTAATGACCTTCCAACCTTGATGCAGGGCCATGTTGGTTGGCATGATAGACCCATGAATGTCCGTGTTAACTCGATCGAATAAATAAGAAAGTCAACATCTTCATTATACAGTTTGCTGCAGAAGTAACTCTGACATATTCCTCCCACATAATGGTAAGATATTAGCTAGATGAAAACCCCCTTTGGCACTAATGTCTTACCATCATGTGGAGGTATTTCTGCTGCACTCTATATAATGTGTGTGAGAGAGAGAGGAAGGCAAGTAGAAAGAAATCATTATTACCATTCTCGGTTTATTCATTGACTAATATTCTTGCAATGAATTAGAAATCATAAATGAAAGGTAAAACTTTTAATTATTTTTTTCCAGATGTTTTTCCAAATTTTTTCATATTTTTCAGATTATTTTTCATCATTTTTTTTATTGGTGATGCTATTACCTTTTTGCATGTTATTTTTTATGATTATTATTGGATTGATTTCTATTTTGAATTTGTTTTTTTTTTTTCTTTTTTTTACTTTTGTTATTTTGTTTTATTGTTTCTTTGTCTGCCTTATGTTTCATTGTTATTTTGGGTACATTTTTTATTTTGTTTTCATTTTCCTTCCGTTGTGCTTATTTTCTCATAAATTTTTCCAATAGAAGCCATAATTTGTGTGAGTGTGTGATTGAAAGGATCTTTAGAAGGGAAGGGGGTCTTGTATTGCCTCAACACTGCCACTACCCAAGCATCTGGCCTTCTGTTTCTGTGTACATTGGGGGAGGTGTTAAACCAAGGATATTATCATTATTAGTGGATATTAGGAGAGCATTCCATACACAGTTACAATATTGAATATTATGTTGCTTATAAACTGTGGTCAGCACAAACAGCAGGTGCTCTGATCATGATGCTTCCCAGTAACTGCCATATCACTCTCTCTTTCTCTTTCTTTAACATGGTCTATTTGTCTCACCCTGCTTTCTCTCTTTTTACACATTCTTTCATTTCATTTTTTTCTTTTTCCCTTCCTTCCCAATTGGCTTTCTTTCTCTTTGCCCTTCCTTCTCATATAGCTTACTCTCTATTTGTCCTTCTTTTCACTTGGTTTTCTATCTTGCTTTCCTCTACTTCTTCTGTCTCTCTCTCTCCTCTTCTTTTTTTCTCTCTCCTCTTCTTTTTTCCTCTCTCCTCTTCTTTTTTCCTCTCTCCTCTTCTTTTTTTCTCTCTCCTCTTCTTTTTTCTCTCTCCTCTTCTTTTTTCCTCTCTCTTTCCCTCTTCCTTTTCTTTTTCCTCTTCTTTTTTTTTTCTCTTTCCTCTTTTTTTTCTCTCTCCTCTTCTTTTTCTCTCTCCTCTTTTTTCTCTCTCCTCTTCTTTTTCTCTCTCTCTTTTTTTCTCTCCTCTTCTTTTTCTCTCTCCTCTTCTTTTTTTTCCTCTCTCCTCTTCTTTTCTCTCTCTCCTCTTTTTCCTCTCTCCTTTTTTCTCTCTTCTTCTTTTTCTCCTCTTTTTTTTCTCTCTCTTCTTTTTCCTCTCTCCTTTTTTCTCTCTCCTCTTTTTCTCTCTCCTCTTCTTTTTTTTCTTTTTCCTCTTCTTTTTTTTCCTCTTCTTTTTCTCTCTCTCTTCTTTTTTTTCTCTCTTTTCTTTCTCTCTCTCTTTTTTTTCTCTCTCCTCTTTTTTTTCTCTCCCTCTTCTTTTTTCTCTCTCCTCTTCTTTTTTCTCTCTCCTTTTTTTCTCTCTCCTTTCTTCTTTTTTTTCTCTCTCCTCTTCTTTTTTCTCTCTCCTCTTCTTTTTTTCTCTCTCCTCTTCTTTTTTCTCTCTCTTCTTTTTTCCTCTCTCCTTTTTTTCTCTCTCCTCTTCTTTTTCTCTCTCCTCTTCTTTTTTCTCTCTCCTCTTCTTTTTTTCTCTCTCCTCTTCTTTTTTTCTCTCTCCTCTTCTTTTTTTCTCTCTCCTCTTCTTTTTTTTCTTTTCTCTTCTTTTCTCTCTTTTTTCTCTCTCCTCTTCTTTTTCTCTCTCTTCTTTTTTTCTCTCTTCTTTTTTCTTTTTTTTTTTCTCTCCTTTTTTCTCTTTCCTCTTCTTTTTCTCTTTTCTCTTTTTTTCTTTCCTCTTCTTTTTTCTCTCCTCTTCTTTTCTTCTCCTCTTTTTTTTCTCTCTCCTCTTCTTTTTTCTCTCTTTTTTTTCTCTCTCTTCTTTTTTTTCTTTCCTCTTTCCTCTTTTCCTCTTCTTTCTTCTCTTTTTCTTTCTTCTCCTCCATTTCTCTCTCTTCTCCTCTTCTCTCTCTCTCTCTCCTCTCTCCATTTCTCTCTCTCTCTCCTCTCCTCCATTTCTCTCTCTCTCTCCTCTCCTCCATTTCTCTCTCTCTCTCCTCTCCTCCATTTCTCTCTCTCTCTCTCCCTCATTTTCTCTCCATTTCTCTCATTTCTCTCTCTCTTTCCTCCTCCATTTCTCTCTCTCTTTCTCCTCTCCTCCATTTCTCTCTCTCTTTCTCCTCTCCACCATTTCTCTCTCTCTTTCTCCTCTCCACCATTCTCTCTCTCTTTCTCTCTCTCTACCATTTTTTTTCTCTCTCTCTCTACCATTTTCTCTCTCTTTCTCCTCTCCACCATTTCTCTCTCTCTTTCTCCTCTCCACCATTTCTCTCTCTCTTTCTCCTCTCCACTATTTCTCTCTCTCTCTCTTTTTTATTTCTCCTTGTTCTTCCTTGTCTCACATTTCCTCTATTGTTTCTTCTCGATATTTTCCCTTACATTATAAATTAGAATATAAAATTAATCTTAAACTTCTACATTTTTATAATAATTTTAAATATATATATAAACACTTTCTTTTTGGTGCAGCCTCATTCCCAGTAACCACTACACATGAAGTCGCCATAGATTATTTCAAACTTCCATTTTTCAGAATAATACCAAGATGTAGAGGAGAGAAACAATAAAAAAGTTATTAAGAAAATGGAAGATAATGATTGATATTGCATTTAAATTTCTGAAGATCAAAGTTGACTGGAAAACAAAAAGCCAGAAGATTGTTCCACAAATGAGAAGTGTGAGAGAAGAAACATTTCAACTGTAAAATGAGACTTTTCTGCCAATCATGTACTACACTTAAATTAATGTCAAGGTACCATATAGGAAAGTTCATAAGAACAATTACCATGAAAGTATTTATAGAAAAAACCCAGGGAAGCTTTATTATGGAAGTGGAAAAGTGACTGAAGCCTAGATGACAGGTCAGGACCATTAACATTGCAGATTCTTTGTATTTTATCTTGATACATGTGTAGCTGGAACTCAATTCTGATTAGATTGAAACTGAATCTTTTTATTTGCATCTGTTCTGCTTGATTTGAGTGCTCAATGATATCAGAAATAAATCCAAACATGGTCTCAATTGAAATGAGTTCATATTAACAGGTGATTAGTGCAATAATTACTGTGTTATATATTGAGCATCTGCTACAGAATATACCAGACAATTCAAGGCATTTTAGAGAAATTGTGATAATTTTCTGATATAACAAATTAAATTGATTTGAAAAATCTTCATCTTTCTTGTTTTTAGCATATTTCAGCCAATGAGTTCTCTGTCCTTTTTAGGTATGTTGCATCTGGCAAACTTTGAATCACAGCAAATGTGTATAATTCATATTATGTAAGGCAAATGTTATTAAAGACAACAGAGGTCTTGCAGTGAATAAATTTTATTGATTGATTTTTCCAAATTGCACATAATCCTGTGTCCTGGTCATGATGATAAACTAGATCCGGCAGCAAGACCTCTGATCGGCAGATTGGAGGTTTTGAAGAGTACAGGTTCAGGATTACCTGGGGTGGGAGCACCTTTTGGGGTCCAAGCTATGGGCAAATATTGAATCCCCCCAAACAATCAAATTTAATGATTTGTTTTTTTTTTAACAAAATGACAATCAATGCAAAACTAAAAAAAAATGAAAAAATAGATTTTTACAGTAAAATTTACTAAAAATACTTTTTATGATCTACAAAATATATATGTAAAATATATATCTTTACTCTGGAATTATAAAATTATGTACAAAATATCTAATTGAAAGCATAGAATTGCATCCAAAATATTTAGATTTCAGCATTGACTAACCCATAGCAGTTGATATGCCGCTAAACAAGATCAAACAAATAATCCTTCTCAGAAATTGTCCAGAGTTCCTTTTGGAAGAAACATGGTCCAAGCTTTTGACTTTCTTAAGTCATCATCAAGGCAGGCAAAGATAAATGATGAATTTTAAACAACTGGTGTGTATAGTGATGTGGGCAAAGAATGTTGTGAGGTGTGTGTGTTTATTTTATTTTTTTTATATATACATTTGAGGATGTGGTTTCTTAACTTATAATAGTTTTTATTTATAGACAGTTGTTTTTGTTTCATGACTATTGCTTCAAGGATCATAAGTCTGTTTTTATTGTTTAGTTTTGATAATACTTTGGTATTGTTTGAGTAGTTTGCTAATGATACTATGTTATACATGCTGCTTATTAATGTGTTGTCTGATGACACTCTGATCTGATAGGTGACAAGTGAATTTCCATGAAAGTGTGGTGGTGGTGCATCCTATGTAAGACATTTTGTGTTTACATAGCATATTGGTCTTATGAATAAAAATGACAATAGGAAAACTGGTAATTGCTGACGCATTTCGTCCAATGTGGACTTTATCAAAGCAAAATACGAAAATGAAATTAAATGAACAACGTAACTAATAAAAACAAAAACAGAATGTACCTAGCAACTGGAATGTAGAGAAACGCTATTTTCATATTTTTTAAATGAAAAATGATGTCAGAGATTGTCACGTGTGGAGAATATTGTCATTATATCTGTGTTGATGTATTCAACCATTTTCTTTTGATTTTATGAATCTGTTGTGCATATTTGTTTGTAAGAGCATTAATTTTGTTAAGAAAGGTGAAATAGGGAAAAAGCCTGGGCGTAAATTAATATTTGGATAATTTTCTATGGCGGCACTCTCCAGAATTTTCCTTCTGAGTGAGTTATTTTCTTTTTTTATGAGTGTAGCATTTTCAAAATCAAAATTATGGTTGTATTTATTTCTATGTATGACTATTGCATTAGCTAAGTTGTTTTTTGTGAGGTCTCTTTTGTGCTCATAAATGCGTTTTTTCAAACTTCTACTTGTTTCTCCAATATATTGGGAGGAGCAGTTTTGGCAATTTATTTTATAAATGCGTGCTTCAGAAATATTAGTGCTATTATTGTTTGAAGATCTTAGTATATCTATAATGGTTTTGGAGGTGTGTGTGACTATTTCAAGATTATTTAGATGGGATAGGTTATTTTGGATCGTGGACGTGGCAGAATTGGTCGGCAATTACCAGTTTTCCTATTGTCATTTTTATTCATAAATATTGTCTTCTCTACCGATTAAATCGGAGAAATTATCATATTCATATTGGTCTTGTATAGGGGGATGGAAGTTTGGAATTCATATTGCTTTTTTATTCTATATAAAAACATTTTTCTTATATTGAAAATATGATATATAAATCAGTATACCAGACTCTTATATATTAGACAAGAGGTTATCTACTGGTGTGTGTGGGGAGGGGGGTGATTTTCTTCATAGTTTCAGTGGGGTTATCTTTTACTTGTTTTTTTTTTATTTTTATTTACAGGATTTGGATTCCATTATGAACATAAAAAAAACTCTATAAAAATAAACCATGTATATATACCAATATGGAAAAGAATGAAAATTATCAATAATATATGCATAGTATTTGGAATGCACCTTTTTGAGTTGGACAGTCTTGGAAAGTGGTAGGAATGACATTCTGATATAGGTGCATTGGACAATAGGTTTGAGAACTACTCTATTAGATGCTATTAATAAAATCATTATTAGTCTTAAGATCTTTTGAAGTATGCAAAGCATAATGTACAATATTTACATTATTCGGACAATTGTCTTCAAGGACACATGGCACAGTGGATAAAGGCTTTGGTTAGATCTAGTGACAAGACCCAAAGAGTGTGAGTTCAATACCCGGTTAAGGCAGTGGAGAATTGGAGAGGGGAATTAACAGAAGATAACTGATAACTGACATCCATTAAAAACATGGCATGTGGAACTAGAACAGTCTACTCCAGCAAGTGAAATAAAGGGTTCAGTTTGACATTCCATCCACCTGAAGAAGGCCGGAGTGTACAACGGCCGAAACGTTGTAATAAATAAGGCGACAAAGATGAGGACAATAGTCCAAATAATGTAAATCGTGTACATAATACCTCATCTCAGAAATATAGACAGATACTGAAGGCTCAAAACATTGTAATAAATATGGCGACAAAAATGAGGACAATAGTCTGAATAATGTAAATAGTGTACATAATACCTCATCTCAGAAATATAGACAGATAATGTACAACCTAACATTTTTCCATTGAATTACTTCAGTTATCATAAATTATTGCATATGGTGATTGCCATATCTTATTCAAGATGAGAGCAACCTCCTCATCCTTTGCATCACTTCTAATGGATTCCATCTCATTTTGGTGTTCATGGCCTCTAAGATGACTCTTGAGACCAGCATTCAATTTCATAGGTATCAGGAATATATGACAGATAAGCTTTGTATCCTTGATTGGGTTGATTGAATCCGCATGTTACATCTCCCTTGTGTACTGCCACGTGCCTTCTCAGTCCAGATGATGATCTACAAACCTTGTTGCAAACAACACTGATATTGTTGGCCGGACAATGACGTCGGTTGACATAGTTGGCTTGCTTCTGGTTGTTATGATGACCTTTCAGATGATTTACATAAGCTGCCCTCGACAACATCATGCAGTCACACACACGCACACATCTCATTTCCAAGGCAGTATATTATTTTCCAAATTAGAGTGAGGGTCTCTTCGGAGATCTTGCTTGATCCATTCATCATGAAAGGCATTGCATCTTTTTCTTATAAAAGGCCTCCACTCCATTTGATTTGAAGTCAGTTCTTTCTGATGTGCATTGCATTCAGATTATTCTTCAAATTATCTTTAAACATCTTCCTAGGATTGCATTGTGGAGGCTTTCCTCTCTTCAGTTCTCCATAGAAATATTTGGGAGTTCCTTTTATCACCCATTCTTACAGCGTGTGATGCCCATTGCATCTGGTTGAGGATTATTATTGTTTCAATGCTGTTGCATTCAGATATTTAGAAGACAGCAATGTTTGGAACAAACATGGCCATTTGATGTTAAGGATGTGTCTCAAGTACTTTTGGTGGAATTACTCATGCCATTTTATATGCTTCTGGTATGTTGGTCATGTTTCAGAAAAGCATACAAAAGATTGTGTAAGATGATTACATCCATCCATCCTTGCATGCATATATTATTAAAATGGACAAAGTCAGACAATTATTTTATTATATTTCCTGTTTATATGTTTTTTTTATAGTTACTTAAATATTTGTATCTATAAAAATAGCATATAAACTGAAACATCCTTTATATATATATATATATATATATATATATATATATATATATATATATATATAAAAAAAGATTGCTTAACTTTAAATATCTTTTTTTGTTGTTTTCCCTGACTTCAAAGTTTCTTGGTTTCTTCAAAGGGTTCTGTTTTTAAATGTTATTTCCTAATGTCATTTAAAAAGCAGAACCCCTTGAAGAATGGACATTATCAAGAAACTTCAAAGTCTGAGAAAGCAACAACAAATTCATATTTAAAGTTAAGTAATCTTTTTATATAATTTTAATAATGCTCTATTTTTAATATTATTTTAATATTTGTAATATTGAGCACTATATGTAAAATATCTCTCTCTCTCTCTCTCTCTATATATATATATATATATATATATATATATATATATATATATATATATAATCTGTAAAGACAATATAAATATTGATATTAATATTGGGTCTTAGCCACCCACAATGTAGATGAACACATACAGAAATTGCAGCCACCAACAATCTACAAGGATTCATAATGAAAATTCTGGTTGATCATACAATCATCCTTTATAAATCCCATAACTAAAAACATCTTGCTGTGAGAGAAGCTTACTTTATTTAAACAATGTAAACAATGTGCTAAAGTTTTTTAAACAGAAAGATGCCAACTTGAATTCCGTTCACGGGGTTTGGAATAAACAATACTATCACTGAATATGCATCACATGATTACATTTTAAAAGACGTCCATGAAAAGAAATTATCAAGAATTATAGCGAAAACCCCTTAAAAATGGTTAAAGAGTTGACCAAAAAGCACTTGTGACAATACACACTTCAGACATTTTTGACACTCCATTACATTCCACTAAACAAACAAATTTAAGAATATTAGATAAACTGATTAAAAAAATTCATCAAATTTTTCTTGTCTTTGATATTATAAAAAACATGTTAGTTGCTGCCCAAATATACATTTTGTAAAATTTTCTTTTCAATAGAATTAGAGAATATTTTGAGTGAAACTTTAAAAGCAATAAAACTAGTTTGAATAAATCATAGATTAAATGAGTTCTTTATCCTAGGATTTCAGATATGATTAGAAGTAATAGCATACTCAATTCTTAGATGAAGCATTGTCATTATTATTCATTTATGACACGTCTTTCTTTCATCTTATTTCTATTGCTTGTTTACACCTAGTAGTAGTAATAAGATGTAATAGTCTTAAGTTGTCTGAGTTTCTTAGATGAAGCATTATCATTATTATTCATTTTTGACTCGTCTTTCTCATCCCTTTATTTCTTCTGGTTGTGTTGCATAGCTGAGGTGGAGGGGTCTGATGTTTGTTTTGAGTCTTGAAACTTCTAACGACAACAGGAGTAAACATTACTGATAAAATTTCCCATTGCACAAATTCCAACTTGGACAATTAAGATGTCATTATGTTTTCTGAATTTCTTTGATGATGTCTTGCCATTATTATTAGATCTGAATAGATTCAATAAAAAAAACGAGAGAATATGAAGAGAAAGCTTCATTAAAAAGTGAAAAATAATTCTTGTAGAATGTTAACTGCTGACAGCCACCACTTGTTGCCTTGTTGAAACATCAGTGAAAATAATTGCATCGTATTTTCTTCTGATTGTTTAATTTGTTCAAAAGTTATTTTTGTTGTAAATCAATTTCAAATAGTTTCAAACTAGTCATTTATAAACTAACCTTGTACTTTTAATTTAAGTTTTAAACTTAAAAATAACTGGCGTAGAATAAGAAGATCTACCTCTGTAGAAAATAAGATTCAGTTTGGAATTCTCTGTAGATTACCTGGATTGATATACACTGAACAAAAGGTGTGATAACAACAAGAAAGATGAGGATAATGGTCTGAATAATGTAAGTAGTGTACATAATACCTCATCTCAGAAATATAGACAAAATTTTATTCCTTTGTTAATGTCTTATTTAGTAAAGAATATCATCAGAACAAACTAAAGAAACAAATTTTTTAATGAAAAATCATTAACATAGTTTTTTCCAAGAAGTAAGGTTACTATCAAATTTTTTTAAAATGTTTGAAAATTGAATTGTAAAATTGTAAAAAAAGGTCTGTGAAAAAATTGATGTGATTTGTACACGTGAAAATATTAAAACAAAATATAACAAATAAATATATATTTTTTATTTTATATTAACCCTGTAGCATTCAACGTACCATAAATATTGGCTCTCAATGTTCAATCCGCCATAACCTGCCTCATTTTTTTTTTTTTTTTTTCTTTTCTTAAAGCATTTTACTTCAAGCATGGTGGGAGTGCCACTAGCATGCAAAGTGTTACAGAGAGTGAGAGCAAGAGTAAAGAGGGGTGTTTAAGGAAAGGACATAGAGAAGGACAGGAATCAGGATCAAGGCATCAAAAGATGTCAATTGACATTATGTTTGAATATTTGAAGATTATAGCTATAAGGGAAACAAGTAGGAGGGAGGGAGTTCCCATCTCTGTCCCATAATGATTGTTCCATTTACATACAAATTTCATAGACTGAATAGAACAATCATTATGGGACAGAGGTAGAATAATAAACAAGAGTGGCTAATTTAATAATCAGATTAAATTGAAAGACGAGAGGAAACATTTTTTAAAGCATTTCACCTCAAGCAATGCGGGAGTGCTCGCTAACACGCAAGGGGGTTACAAAGAATGAGAGCAAGGCTAGAGACGAGTGTTTAAGGAAAGGATATAGAGAAGGAAGAGGCTCAGGATCAAGGCATCAGAAGATGTCAATTGACATTACATTTGAATATTTGAAGATTATAGCTATCAGGGAAGCAAGTAAGAGGAAGGGAGTTCTACTGGCGAGAGAAAAAGCTGTTGGAGTAAAGAGGTGGTTACATTTAACTGTTTCGACAGTGAATTGGTGGGACTGAGATGCCAAGCTAGTAGCACACTTAAATTCATGCAATTGGGGTACGAGTGAAAGTAGTTCATCAGAGGAGTTGCCATGAAAATATTTGTAGAAAAGACAGAGGGAAGCCACAGCACGTCTGTGCGAAAGTGACTCTAGATGAGACGCCAGATCAGGACCTATCACATTGCATATCCGTCTCTGGATTTTGTTGAGGACCTTGAGATGAACAGTGGGGGCACCCAACCTTATGTGGCAGCAGTATTCAGTGCAAAGACGAATGGTTGATTTTTAGATTTGAAGGATGGACTCAGGTGAGTATAACCTTCTGGCGCAACACAGAGAACCAGCTTTCCTTGCGGTAGATGAAGCTATTGATTCAAAGTAGTTGTTTCACCTCAGGTCAGTGGAAAATATGAGACCAAGAGGATGCAGAGAGACACTCTCATGGAGCTGAGCATCAGCCATGCTGATTGGAGGCAAGGAAGGTTCTTGATGGTGGGTAAGTGAGGGTAGTTTCGTTTTGGAGGCATTAAATTTTACAAGCCATTTTCTGCCCCAGTCAACCACAGATTAAACATCCTTTTTGAGACCAGTGGCCAGGTTAGCTTTGTTAACAATACCAGATTTACTATGGAGACAGGAGTAAATAGTAGTGTTGTCTGTGTAGATGGGAACTGATGACATGATTGTTGAAGATCAGAAACAGCATAGGACCCAGGATAGAGCCTTGGGGAACACAGTGCTCATATGAAAGTTACTGGAAGAGAACTCGTTTTTGATGACCTTCATTTCACAGTTTGACAGGAATGATTGTATTAAATCAAATAATCTTCCTGTAATACCATATCCCTGACACTTATGAAGACGGCCAGCATGCCAAATCCTATCAAATGCCTTAGAGATTTCTAGAGCCACAACTCAATGTTTGTCATTATTATTAAGAGCTTGGTATACAAATTCAGTAATGAGAACGTCAGTGGTAGACCAGTCAAAGTGGAAACCATATTGTTTGTCAGAGAGTAGATCATGGGATGTAAGGTGCTTAACCACTCCAGTGTTGATTAAAGCCTCAAAGCCTTTGCTGAAGAGATAGGACAGTATTTAGAAGGGTCAGAAGGTTCTCTAAAAACAGGGCCAACAGAAGAGGACTTCCAACAGGCTGGAAAGAATAAAAAAAAGTCAACCGTAGTCAGGATCATTGAGTCAATAAGAACGATCCTTAGCTGCATCATATGTGCTTTGTCAGGGCTACATGCAGTTTTGAATTCAGAGTTGTTGTTCCTCTAGATTGTTTGCCAACCATGGCTACAGGGCTCATCTGTGCTACTATTTAGCTATAGTTGGTTTTGAAATCAGTATTTTCCTTCTAGACTAGTTCCTACCCAAGACTATTTGTCCATAATTAGTACGGGAGAGAAGATTTGGATTCATACTTTTCCCAAGGGTATTAGCACGTGAGTGAATGTAATGAACTTGAATTCAAATTCAGCTCTCCAATTCCTGTCTGAACTGCAATCCATTATTCTACCATATCGCCACATGATGACATCTTAGAGAGCTGATATATATGAGGCAACTTTGAGTGTGTTGAATGCTAAAGGGTTAAAATATTCCTTTGGAATTTTGCTATTCTAAACTGGTTATTGTAAATACATTTTCATATAAAATTTCATAATTTCCTTTTATCTGTCTAAATTAAATTTACCATCTTTTCACTTGATATATATTTAGTTGAAAATATTATCTGTGGTTGTATTTATGGAGAAGGCTTTTAAAGATTTAGTTTCTGTAAAATATTTTATATTTGATGTGTTATAATATACACCCTTTAGCATTACTTCTCTTTCATCTATGTCTTTCTTTCATACTCTTTCTTTCCTTTCTTCATTTCCACCTTTTTACACCCACCTCCACTCATCATTTATAATCCTTACTCTCTTTTCATCCACTCTTTCCTCTTTCTTACCCTTTTATTCTTGCAACAATCCGTCATTTATAATCTTTGGTTCCTTCCTTTTTTTCTTCTCTGTCCTATCCTCTTGTCTGTGTTGGTTTCCATTCTTTCTTGTATCACAGCTCACCCACCAGTTGTAGAATTTAGTATATTTTTATTTTGTTCTTTTTTAATCCTCCTCCAACCATCTTTATCATTTTTTGCACCCTAACGACACCAATATTTTAAAACTTTGCTTCTTTATTTTGCTTCCTTTCTCTTTTATTCCTGTCTTCCACTTTTATGCCTTGTCAACCAATCATTTGTAATCCTTAATTTTAGCCCATCATTTGTTATTTTTCTTTTCATCGTCCTAATTTTTCTTTCCCCTTTTTTACACCCTGTCAACCTGTCATTTGTAATCCTTACTTTTATTACTTTTCTCTGTTTTTTCCATTCTCTCACCCTCCTTTCTTTTTTGCACCCCATAAGCCCATCATTTGTCATCCTTATGCCTTTTCTTTTCATCTTTGTAATTTCTTTTTTCCTTTTTTTACACCCTGTCAATGCATTTTTCATGATTGTTACTGTTTTTTTTTTTCATTTTCCCATCTTTCTAAACTTCTTTGTTTTGCTCCTCACCAACCCATTATTTATAACCTTTTCTCTTTGCTTAAGTTTTCTTTTCCATTTTTAATCCTCCTCATGTCTTTTTTGTACTCTCTCCACTTATATATTCATGATCTTTTCTTCCTTTCCTTGACCTCTTTTAGTTTGTTTACGAAGCACAGTGGAGTAATGGATAGCAGCTCGGATTGAGGAATCGAAGAGCAGAGTTCAAATCTATTACATTCACTTATGTGCTAATATCCTTGGTAAAGGTATGAATCCTCTTCTCACACTTAAAATCAATTCAAGTTGTTGGATCACCCTACATATATACCCCCCACACACACACACACACACACATATATATATATATATGGCATCATATTTTTAGAAAAAATAATCATATATATAATTATTTTTTTAAAAAAATGATTCCATCGCTGCACAGGAATTACCATGTTTCAAAAACAGAAGCTAAAATCTTTCAGTTCAGTTATAGAAATTAAATTAAAGTAGGCTTTTAGATCAATTCAGAGTATGATGAGAAAAGATGTGGAAAATCTTTACTGTCTCACACACACACACACACACACACACACACACACACACACATATATATATATAAAACAGATATTTTTACTTTACGCTGGAGTGATGGATAGCAGCTTGGATTGAGGAATTGTAGAGCTGAGTTCGAATTCCAATTGAATCCATTTCATTCATTTATGTGCTAATACTCTTCTTCTTCTCCCTCCAGCTAGGATTAAATAGCAGGATAGACTGGGTCCTATAGCCTTGGATGGCAACTGGTTTACTGCAGAAAGAAATGGCAACCTACTGCAGGAAAAAATCTACCTTGTCAGTCATGTATCGAACGATACATGGTCGCCTATACGTGTATCACACATGGCACATAACTGACTGACCAATCAATCACTTGTAAACTTTATTCCTGTTACTTTTTGTTACTTTTCATACAATCCTCTACTTTTTGTTTTCCACCTCATCTTTTGTAATCCTTATTCTATTTATTTTTCCTTTTTTCTCTTTCCAAGCCTCTCCTTTTTTGTGTGTTTTGCACCCAATGACCCATTATTTGTAATGTTTAATCTCTTTCCTTTCCCTCTCTCTCTGATTTTCTTTTTTGAATCACTTCCCAATCAACATTTGTAATTCTTATTCCTTTCACTCTTTCTTCTATCCCCTCTTTTTGCATCGGGTTCCGCTCGCATATTAATACTCCGTACTCCCATTTCCTATCACACTTTTTGTTTCTCGGATGCATACGTTTATATATTTCTGGGGTCTGATTATCTGAATTAATATTTTATTTTTATCCCGATAAGCATCTGAAGATGTTGAAGCAACTGATTAAAATGAGCCAATGAAGATTAATACAAGGGGGCTTAATGAACTGCTCTTTTAGATGTGGGGGTGGGGGTTCTTTTGTTCTGTTTGAAACCCGATAATCTGCTCTACTATGACCTTTCATTGTTGCCTTCATTAGCTAATAAGAACAAATGAATGAAAAAGACGAACAAGAAAGACGGGCGAATTAACAAAGACAACAAATCTGATGAGTGTTGTTTGCGACAAGGTCTTCAGAATTTCTATTCTATGTGGAAGAGCAAAAAACAGTAATAGGAATGCAATCTGGAGAGGAATTTGCCATTGTCTTCCAGGAATATTTCCAAGCACTCTTTCACTGTGAGTGATAAAAACACGGATGGAATAAGAAAAATGCCTTTGAAGAACAATAGGCAAAAATCTTATCACCTGTGACGGTCTGTTGCCTGCGGAGATGATTCTTCTCCTCATAGCTATCTTGCTTGTTACACATTTGTAATACGCTGCAAACAGTTGGAAAGAGTTCACCTGACAAAGACATTCTCACATTCTTTTCACTGAATCTTATATCGAACAATTGAGCCAATTTTTCATGCTCTGCTGTCCAAATGGCCTGTTCATTCACACCTGGCCATGGAGATTATTGACATACAAGTGTTTTAAATACTTGATTGCTTCAGGTGGATGAGCATAAAACCTTGCAATTGTACAAGAACAGGAATTTAAGATTTCTGATGTTAATCTTAAATTATTTCTTCCTCATCTGTATAAGCCAAAATAGTAGTTATGGATATAAATTCTTTGATATCAGGAATATTTTGTGAAACATTATCATAATTAAATTTTAAGAGTAACTTTTTTTTTTTTTTTTTTTTTAATCATTTCACTCCAAGAAAGGTAGTAAAGCCACTAAGACGTAAAGTTATTGAGTGTGTAAGAAGAAAAGAAAAACATTATTAAGCAACGAGAAGAATAAAAGAGGAATCAATAAGATAGTAGATACTATTAATTGGTTCTGAAAATAATGTCCAGTTTTAGCATCACCATTTATTCCTGAATTAATACATTTAAAGAGTTTAAACAACCAAAATAGGAAGCCAGAACATCTATACATTTCTGCCATTGAGTTACACTCTAAAGGTTTGGATGCCAAGAAATCTTTGGATGCAATTTCTGCATGTTCTTTGCAACAGAATGTTTTTCAGTTTAAAAGAAATTGTCAATATGCTTGAAAAAGTAGTATTCAGTGGATTGAGAAATCGGGGGAATATAGTGGATGTTGCAAAAGATCTGAGCATTGTCATGAAGCAGAATTGGACTTTGTTAATTAACCAATGCTGGTCACATTTTGCTTAACCATTTATTTTTATTAACATCTATTTTGAAATGTTTACTTTCAGATCCCAGTGGGTAACAGACAAAAATGATATCTAATTAGATTTCTCAAATATTGCGAATTAGAAACTTAACTGAAAAGTTTAAAATATCTGATAACTGTAAAATCACAACATGTACGAAAGAATGATTACGTTTACCAATTAATCATAAGAATCTTTCTGCATTTTTTAATTTTTGATATTCCATGATATATATATCTCCAAATGACTGTGCATGCATATATATATATATATATAACACACACACACAGTCTTTTAGAATTGTGTTATAGGGCCTCCATATTGAATTGCTTAAAAATGGACCAAGAATATTGAAATAGTTTAGCAATGGCTCAAGAGCAATGAGAGCATCCATCTTCTCTTTCTCCCCACTTCTTTCAATCCATCTCCTCTTCCCCACAAGCTTCAATCCATTTATTTCTTTTTCCTTTTTTTCACTCTCTCCCATTTTCACTTATTTTTCACTCTCTCAAGCTCCCCTTTTTCTCTTCCCATCTCCCCTTTTCCTCCATTTTGTTTAAGTAGATTTTACTGTTATTGGCTGTTGTTTGATATACATTTGTATAGAATGTGATATACACACATACACTCAGTATTCATTTTATCGATGTGTATTTCAACTACCAATTTCAAAAGCATACATATGATTTTGTATGTATGTAAAATGTAAGTAAAAAAAATAACTAAATTAACTAGCTTATTCATTTCAGTAGAGGTGTGTCACTAACAATAACTGCCATTGGAATTGTCCCCCTTTTTTTTAAAAAAATCTTCTTGTTATTCTTTAATTCCACCATTTTAATCAGATTTTAGAAGAGATTTCATTATCGTATTAAACAGTGACTTTGATATTCATTCTCCAAGTCTCAATAGAATAATGATGAACAAGGTGGGAAAAGAAAGTGACAGGTGGGTGTAAGCGAGAGTGGCATAATAAAAGAATAAAGAGGGAGATTTTAAGTAATCAGAGAGTGAGTCACAGCTAAGGAGAGTAGGAGGAGTAAATCACTTAATGAGAGTGGGAGAATAATAGAATTAGGGGTGTATAGATAGACCATGAAAGGGTGGATAAAAGAAAATAATGACAGAATAAGTGATATATGAGAGGGGTAAAGAAGCTATGGGAAAATGAGTGAGGAGTGATTGCTTGAGAGAGAATGATTATAAAATGAGGTGGAGGAGGAGGAGGGAGTTAGGCTAGCTTGAGTGAAACATACTCAGAATTTTGCCCCACTTAGAGAAAGAAGGGTTTCAAACCTGTATATAATCTAGGAACTCAAACACTGATTTTTTTAAGCAGTTAGACAACATATTCTTCCCACTCTAGTCTCTTACTTTATTCTTCACTAAAAGTACCTTAACTTTAGGGAATAGTCCACAGGCCTTGTCTGATTGACCATTACTAGTGAGTAGTTTCACCCTCACTGTGTGCCCCATGCAGAAATCCAATTTTAAATGATCTAACAAAAGTTGAAACGTCTTGAATTCAACCACTTTAACCATTAGCCTGCTGCATTATTAAAATTACTTCCCTTTCTACTGCATTCTTTTTCAAGACCTCTCAATTGCAGTCTCTTTATTGTTAATTTCATTCAAACTTATTTTTTCTGTTGCCACAGCAGGATCTGACAACATAACTATGAAATTCAAATACACTCTTGTTCAGGGATCAGAGTCACCTTCAGTGGCAGGTAAAATTTTGTACAGTAAATGGAGTCACGTACCAAGTGATAAAGGCTAATAAAAGCAAAAAAAAACAAACAAACAAAACAAACAAAACTTCGTTATTGTACTAACCTAAGAATGAACAATTAATGAGAATGAAGGAAGGAAGGAATTTTCCGGAGGAGGAGTTTGAATTTTAATGAAATAAAATTTTGAAAAAAAAAAAAAAAAAATCAGGGTTTCCAGAAAAAGTTTTGGGCTATGACCTTGAACACAGAATTCAGGTTAGAAAAATAATTTTATGATCCATTCATTTAGTTTTCCACAATGATTTGTTCATAATTTTACTATAAAAAAAACTTGATATTTTCAGAGTTGATAAAATGTGAGTTGCCTTATTGTGTTGCTTACCATTGCAACCATTTTGTTTTTTACAATTTTTTTTCAAAACAAGCGATTGAGAAGGTAATGACTTTAGTTGTCAACCATTAAAAGTTGTCAACTTTTTTATTTAAAGCTTTGTAAATACCCTCAGCTGCATATAATGAGTTTACCATCAAGACATTTTAAGTTAGAGCACTTGTAAGAAAAAACCTGTTGATAGTTACAACATAAATGTATGTTGTCTCAAAGAAACTAAAATGAAAGAAGGACTTTCGCTTAACATAAGTTTTATCACAAGTTAATAGTGTTGAGAACAGTAAATATTATGGAAATTGTTTTGTCATCAGTACAAAATGGGAGTGTGGCGTCTATAGACATTGGATGAAGAACCATAGTATATACATTGAATGACAGCATTAAAAGAACTATCAATAAAATCCTATCATTTCTTGTATAAACTTTGAAGAGCCTTGATAAACTGCACTACTTACATGAGTTGCATAAGGAAGGTTTGAAGACGACTGATAAAAGATATTTACAAAATTGTTGAAGATCAGAACTCAGACTGATTTGCAGTGTCACTTCAAGACAAATTAAGGCAGAAACAGGTTTCACTTTGTTGGAGGTTGCTTGTAGTATATGGTGTTCTCCCATCTAAATACTGACTGGATTTGATTGTTAGAATGGCTTATCAACTCTTTTCAGGTTATTTAAATTGACTGGATTTGATTGTTAGAATGGCTTATCAACTCTTTTCAGGTTATTTAAATTGACTGGATTTGATTGTTAGAATGGCTTATCAACTCTTTTCAGGTTATTTAAAGCCAGAAAATAGTTTTAGATTGTAAAACTATTTTTGGAGATAATAATAATTTAGTGATACATGTCTTACTAATTAACCCATAGCTGGGGGATGAAATGTTGGATTCATACCTTTTCTCAAGAGTATTTGCGCATAAGTGAATGTACCTAGTATTCCCAAGTGGTCACCCACCTAGATAATGCCTATACTTGATATTGCTTAACTTTGGTGATTATATGAGAACATGATATGGCCATAAACAAGAATATACAAGACTTGTAGAATTTGAACTCTGTTTCCCAATTAACAATTCTGAGTTATTTATCCATTACATCACCCACACATTGAAGCTTACAGCATCTGATATTCTAAAGTGGTCACCCATTTAGCTAATGCCTAAGCTTGACATTGCTTAACTTCAATGATTATGTGGGAACTAGTGTTTCAATGTGATATGGCTGTGAGCCTGATCAGATTTAACGGTAAAGAAAATGTAGTGAAAGGCAAAACCCTATATCCTCTTGGCATCAGTTTAAACTGACAACTTCTTTTTTTTTCATTTTTATTTTCCATTAAGTTTTTATTTTTTTGATTTCAAATGAAACAAAAAACATTTTTCATGTCCATGCTTAAATTCTTCATCATTCACAACTATTTTCATGTCCCAAAATCTCTGTTACTTTAGATTTAAAAAAAGAAAATGTTGAGTTCATATGTCTATTTTCTTATTTGTATTATTTACATGCTGACTATTGTCCTTATCTTTGTTGTTTTTATCACAACATTTTGGCCATTGTGTCTTTCTGCCTTCACCAGATGTATGTCGATCCTTTCATTTTCTTATTTGTCTTATTGTTCTGCAACCAATAGTAGTAGGTAGGTTCACCTATCGTCCGGTTCATACTCCTCCCTGGTCTTTTGAACAGGAGTAAAGGTTTATCTCTTGTTTCTTGTTTAGGATTGGGTTTCTGGGTCCTTCTAAAACCTTTTCCTTCTCTTTCACTTTTGGTGGTCCCTTGCGTTTTGTCAGTATTATCTCCTTGCTTAGGGTGGTGCCTCTTACTTTGTAACCCTCTATCTTGAGGGGCACTCAGGCCTTGAACAAGGTGAGCAAAAACTCTTATATTTCAGTTCCAACAACTGGTATGGGAATTAAGTGAATTAAAAAGGACAAGGGATTCAGTGACCTTACTTAAATATGAGAAAGGAGGGAGAGAATGCATAAATTGAAGTTGGGGGTGAGTGATAAATACCGATAAGGTCATGTGGGGAGAGCAATGAAAAAAGAAAGAGTAATAAATTTTGGTGTGGAGTTGTTAATAGACAGAAGGCCTAAGAAAGAGTGTAATAAATAAAAAACCCAAATCTCAGATGACTGGATCTATTTTACAATGGAATAAATCAATATAGAACATTTGCTATTTAGTTCTTTCCTGAGAATAATAGGCGGGAAAATAGTCGTCAGCTTTTGATTTCTATTCTTTGAGAATGTTTCATTAGAAGGTGAGACAGAAAACTTAAGAAAAAAAAAAAAATTGATTTGTGAGATATAAAAACTGGTAAAGTAAAAACTGATTGAGAAAATGAGTTGGTTTTCTTGCATATTTTTTTTTTTTTTTTTTTTTAATAACAGAGAAACAGTAATTAAAGATTTGCAGTAAAAATGGTGGTTTAAAAAAATAACTCTGGAAAGAATGCAGGGAAATGAGAAACAATTGTGGTAGTTGGTGGCAGACATGATTGATTGGGAGGTGAAAGAATCGGTAATGACATTAAAAGAAAAGAAAAAAAGTCTGTGGTTGACTAAAGAACAAGAAACAGAGGCCAGTAAATAGTTAAGGGAAGGATAAACAAACATTGAAAAAAAAAAATCTAGAACAAAAAAGGGAGCAAAAACAATAATACCCCCCCCAAACTTGAATATGGTATGGGTTTTAAGTGAATTAAATATCTAGCTTCTTCTTCCATCCATTACATAACCCAGATCTTCCCCAGAATATATCAGACATAACTCATGGGTTTGAAGTCAAAGTTGTCTTTCTCTTAGACAGGTTGCTCTACATAAAGCTAAAGAGCTCAGTTTGCCCTCTGATTTTTACCAATGTGTTGGAATAGAAGGTATGAGGTCATGAGTGTCAAATATTGGTTAACATGCAAGTGGTCTGATACACAGGTACACTGGTGTAGTCTCTTCCAATTGCAAGTTTGGTTTGGTTTGTTTTATGTCATATCAACACCTCAATGGGTCATTTAACGCTGACAACTTTTTTTTTTTTCCTGGTAATATTTTATTTTTTTTAATTTTTTTTTTTTGTCAAAAATCCATTTATGTTAATATTTTTTTCTCAAAAATGTATAGCTGGTAATATTATTTTTTCAAAAACGTATAGCTGGTAATATTATTTTTTTTCAAAAATGTATAGCTGGTAAAATTATTTTTTCAAAAATGTATAGCTGGTAAAATTTATATATATATATATATATATATAATATATATATATTTTTTTTTTCAAAAATGTATTATCAGAGGCCTTGCTGTTGGACATAGTTTATCGTCATACCCAGGACGCCCAGTTACAAAGATAGCCCTGAGTGATTTAATGGAGAGAGATATATGGGTGAATAGTCCACTCATGCAATGGGTTAATGAGAACTGAATGAAAATATTAGTTGTTTCCTTATAAGGAAACATCTGGCATTCATTGATCAAGCATGTGGTACTACTTTCTTTTGTATTTTATAAAATCCTCTCATTAAAAGAATTTTTCTAGAAAATATATTTCTCAAGTTCTGTAACTTATTGCTCTTTCCAGTATTGATGAGGCCTCTCTTTCTCACCTTTTGTATGAAGTAGTGCTGAACTTCAGTATCTTGATTGTTATTAGTTTCTCTTTGAGTTAAATGCACACTGCATTTTAGCTGTTATTATTGTTGAAATTTCTCAAGTGATATAGTTTCTGTTATTTGGTTCAGTTCTTTGTGTTTGGAGAAGTATTATCCTCATTCAGAGCTACAGTCTTGATTTGCTGGAAGTCATTTTTAACCCTTGATTTGAGAAAACAGTTGTATGCATGCAACCACCTCAGTCATGCATGTGTGCACATACACACACTTGTTATATTTATGGAGGAAAGTGCTCAATATTGGAGGTAGAACATTAATAGATGTAGGTATCATAGACATAGGAATCAACACAGTATGATAACTGTTAGCTTCATACCTCAAGTGATGTGAAGTTGAGTCACTATGTCTTTTTGATTTATATATCTGCACTGCCTCTGTGTGTGTATGTGTATATATACAGGGTGTTTCACAATTGTTGAAACAAAACAGTGGCCCCTCTCAAATGGGGGAGACCTTGAGGAATGTGAGAACCTTGATGAGGAAGAACAGTGTTTCCAGCAGGATGATGCTCCTCCTCACATTGCTCATGTTACCATGGCATGGCTCCATGAAAAGTTTGGGGAGAGTCTCATCAGCTGCAAAGTTGAAGTGGAATGGGCACCTCACTGTCTGACCTGAACTCTGCAAGATTTCTTCCTCTGGAAGTTTCTCATGGACACCATCTACCAGGGCAATCTTTGCACCATTGCTGTTAAAGCATTGAAGGCAGCCATCACTGAGGAGATTCAAGCGATCACCCAGGAGGAATGTGCACACGTTATTAACAACCTTGCATTCATCAGTGCCTTCAACTGAATGGCGGACATCTGGAGCAGGTACTCTAGGGTTCCTCTTGACATTTTTGGTTGACGTTTGAGACTAAAGTATTGCAAATCCTAAAATGTTATCATTTTTTCCTTTCAGTATATGTAATTTCCATTTCTCTATCATTTGTGGTCTTTAATTTTGTTTTAAAAATTGTGAAACACCTTGTGTGTGTGTATATATATATGTTATGATGTTGATTTGGGGTTAATAAAGACAAACGCCAAATAACACGTAACAATAAAAAGGGGTTTATTCGGTTGGTAAGTAGGTACAGAAATCGCCTGAGTAGTCTATAACTAACTCAGCCAAGAACTTCTCCGACTCTGTCTGTCTTTTGACATGCCACTATTTAACGTCTTTGTTTGTAGACAAGTTCATCTTCAAGAGGGGTGGTAGGTTTCCTACACAACAATATAATATGAGAGAGCGAAAATGGAAGCATGTTGAAGTAATGTATATATGGCTCGGATTAAGGAATCCGAGAGCAGTGTTTGAATTCCAGTTGAGTCTGTTACATTCACTTACGTGCAAATACCTTTGGGAAAAGTATGAATCTATCTTTTCTCTCCCCCAGGTTATTTTTTTTTTAACCCTGATATGAATCAGATTGTCATACAATTTTATTGAACTTTTCAGGAATTATTTAGTAATAAATAAAATTTATTTTTGAAATATTTGCATTTTAATTTTATAGAAATATAGACTTGGTCCTATAGCCTTGTGTGGCAACCAGTCTAGGAGAAAGGCAACTTTTGAATCACAATATGAAGTGGGTCATTTTCTGATATTTTGTCATGCTGTGCACCAATTCTCTGTGTTCGGCTCTTGCAAAAAGTGTGGTCAGTTCTGCACAACTATAATCAAACCATATGTGCAGGTTGTCTGGCTCTTTAGTTCTAAGAACTGAGCTGCTGAATGCTTATATATCAAATGACATGAGAATCTCTCTCTTTTTATATATATATATACACACACACACACACACACACACAAAAAAAAAAAAATAGAGAAAGCAATTTATAGATATAAACTGTGGGCATAGAAATCAAATATTTTCTGATGATCAAGACATAAAACTGCCAATGAACATGCAGTTTTTCGTTCTAGCGCTGAGTTTGAAATATGACATTAAGGTAAGGAAAAATAAAAACTGTTTATTTTTTTAACCCTGATATGAATCAGATTGTCATACAATTTTATTGAACTTTTCAGGAATTATTTAGTAATAGATAAAATTTATTTTTGAAATATTTGCATTTTAATTTTATAGAAATATTTTTAGGCTTATCATTGAATTAAAATATAAATATGTACAAAGGAACATAAGTTCACACACAATTTGACTGAAATTGAAATGGACATGTGTTGCATCTGATAATTTCTCTTTGTGCCTGGCAATAACTATTGGGTGAAGGGCATGGGTATGGGTGAGATAAACCAACATTTGAGATATTTTGCAGCCCTATATTTAAGATAGATATTTTGAAGCCATTTTTACGACTCCTATATTTAAGATGCATATTTTGAAGCCATTTTTATGACTCCTATATTTAAGATAGATATTTTGAAGCCATTTTACGACTCCTATATTTAAGATAGATATTTTGAAGCCATTTTTATGACTCCTATATTTAAGATAGATATTTTGAAGCCATTTTATGACTCCTATATTTAAGATAGATATTTTGAAGCCATTTTTATGGCTCCTATATTTAAGATAGATATTTTGAAGCCATTTTTATGACTCCTATATTTAAGATAGATATTTTGAAGCCATTTTTATGACTCCTATATTTAAGATAGATATTTTGAAGCCATTTTATGACTCCTATATTTAAGATAGATATTTTGAAGCCATTTTATGACTCCTATATTTAAGATAGATATTTTGAAGCCATTTTTATGACTCCTATATTTAAGATAGATATTTTGAAGCCATTTTTATGACTCCTATATTTAAGATAGATATTTTGAAGCCATTTTTATGACTCCTATATTTAAGATAGATATTTTGAAGCCATTTTTATGACTCCTATATTTAAGATACATATATTTTCTAATAAAAGTATTTTAGATAGACAAACAATTTAGATTTGAAATTTGATCATCTTATCGTCAGTGAAGCAACAGCTTCTGACCTTGTTGTTATCGAGTTGGTATAAAATTACAAACTATTAACATAAATTTTCTTTTGTTTATTCTCTTCCTTGAGAATGAAGTCTTTCCTCCTACTCTCTTGACTGTCTCTTCTCCTCCTTTTCTCACTTAACTCTATCCTCTCTACTTTCTGCCTCTCTTCCTATCACCTCCCTAACTTCTTCTCTTCCTTTTTCCCTTGGGCTTTTGGCAACTATTGGTTGCATTGGTCACTCTCATTAACACGGCCACATCTTTGACCATAGCCATTATGTCCACTTGTGCTTGTATCCCAAGGGAGAAAACCACAATGCTGATATGGTATTCTGATGTGGTCTAATTCAACAGTCGACCATATACAAGCAAGTAGAGAAAGGACTGATTGCAGTAAATATAGTTTGACCCATATCATCTCACTATGACTCATATGACTATTGATTTTTGGCTTTTTTGATTGAAAAATAAACCACTATGGACTTTTTGAATTGTGGTTTATAACTCTGAATTCTTTGTCTGTTCTGAAACATGTCCACTGAACTTCTGTTAGTACTTTCCATTTAACATTGCGGCTTGTCTGCTGAACGATATGGGAAAGTGATAAATTTTTATATATCAAGGTCAATTTTAGGGAAAAAAAACTAATTTACATCCAGGTTCTTGCAATATTTCACCTTTTGGGCTTATCTGTTTCACAATGGGATACTTAATAACAAAAATAAGAAAGATATAAAGAAAAAGAAACAAAACTAAATTGACTTGATGATACACCCAAATGTCCATAAAGTTTGTGTGCACTTCAAAAAATTTATAACTTTATTTGTATTTGCGATAGAAATAATCTGTAAAAAACGTTATAAAGTTTAATGTACCTAGTTTTAAGTGTGGTTATGCAATATAATTGGCCCTGTTCTGGCATCTCGTCTACAGTCGCTCTCTCACAGACACGCCATCGCCTCTCTCCGTCTTTTTTACAAACACTTTCATGGTAATGTCTCCGATGAGCTGCATTCGCTGGTTACCAGACTCCATGAATTCAAGCGCCCTACGAGGTGACATCCAGCTCTAACCCTTTCACTGTTGAAACTATTAAATGTAGCTGTCTCTTCTACTCTAATAGCTTCATATCTCGCACCTCTCGCCTGTGGAACTCCCTTCCCTATTCCAGTTTCCCTGAAAGTTATAATCTCCAACTATTCAAATGTAATGTAAATTGACATCTCCAGTTGCCTCGATCTATCCACTATCCTTCTCCTCATTCTTTCCTCTATCACTCCTATCTGATCTTGCTCCAAATCTTCTGTAATCCCTTGTGTCCTAGTGACTTCCCACCTTGCTTAGGGTGAAATGCTTAAAAAAAAAAAAGCTAAAATAACTGTGATTTCAGGCATTACTGTAAATCAGTTGGCAAATGTTTTACGTGAACTGCAAAACCGTATTACCCTTTGTATTGCTAATAATGGAGGACATGTGGGACTTAAATAAAATTTCAATAAAACCTTAAAAAATATAGATTTACTTCTTTCTAATCCTTTTTACAAGATGAGGCATTATGTGCATTATTTACATTATTCGGACTATTGTCCTCATCTTTGTCATCATATTTATTACAACGTTTCAGCCATTGTATGCTCCAGCCTTCTTCAGGTGGTTGTAATGTTGAACTGAACCCTTTATTTCACTCACTGGGGTAGACTGTTCCATGTGCCATGTTTAATGGATGTCAGTTATCAGTTATCTCCTGTTAATTTCCCTCTGAAAGTTCTCCACTGCCTTAACCGGGCATTGAACTCATACTCTTTGGGTTCTGTCACTGGATCTAACTAATGCCTTTATCTACTGTGCCATGTGTCCTTCATTTCGATATTCCAACCCCCTGAAGAAGGCTGGAGTGTACAATGGCTGAAACGTAATAAATATGGCAACAAAGATGAGGACAATAGTCCGAATAATGTAAATAATAAACATCTCTTTGCTTCAATAAAGTCTTAAAGGACAAACTGTGTTGCACAGAACCATTTACCCAATATTTATCCAAAAAACATGTATTTAAAAAAAATTCTCAGCATCACTTCTTCTTCATGCACATGGGTAGTCTCCACATCGACATAAACATCACGTAGGTTCAATGAAGTTCTAAAGAATGAAACCTTCTGTACAAACGTTTTCTACTTTGTCATAGTTTCCCTCCCTCTAAAAATGCCTAACAGTGAAAGCAACTCGTTCTTCAAACCACTTGTAAAGATTAGAAAAAAAAAGATTGGAAATAAACAAGAAAAGGCAGTTTTAAACCAAAATTTTTATAGCTGACTATAATTAATTTAATTTATTAAGAAGCACTATGTTGGGCTAGATATGACAAAATGGAAACCAGCCATGATTAAAAAAAACACACAACTGGGCTCAAATACTTTTTATCTCGGACTGAAGGGTCTGGTGTTTTATGACTAGCAGTAAATCTTTAAGTAAGATCCTTAAACCTGTCCAGAAGTATTAAAATGTAAATTTTGTGATTAAATCCATTTTTATGCAAAACAGTTATAGCGATAACTCTGTAGAAATTGGGGATCAATTTTGACACACTCTCAATACTATAAACAGGTCCTACCACTTCTAAATCAATAACAAATCACTATTTTTCGATTTTGACTAAGGAAATCAAAAGAATGGTGATCTAGAAAAATTATTTTCCTCAAAAATATTCCCTATTTTTTATGAGTGGACCTGTCTATTTAAGTAGTTCCAGAATTTAGACAATGGCTGGCATTGTGGTTTTGAACAGGTGATGACCATTGGTCTGAAGAATTCTTAGCCAAGATTTTTGATTGGTCTGCCTGCAGCCCACTATCAAATATGATCCAGATAAATCATAATTGCCAAATGAAGGAATTTCAGTCAAGGCTGATTATGTACACTTGGTTATTCATTCACAAAAGAGAAAATAGAATGTTGACAAATGGATAAAAATATTTAACAACAAATTGTTTACGCCAGTTTGAAATCATGATTACAAATTCAGTGACTTGTTGATTTTTTTTTTTTTTTTTTTTCATAACAATCATTCAGTCAAATTTTTGTCTGCTGTTATGAATGAAGAAATTGTATGAAAAGACAAATTTTGTTAGCCTGCTCTGCCGCCATTGACAGCTCTTCATAGAAAATTGGTGGTTCCAAAAACAAGGAGAAAAAAAATCACTCCAATTAATGTTCACTATCCAATAATTTTATTCAATGGATAAAAAGGAATGAAAAAAATTCAATCAATTTCATGATAAAATTAAGCACCAACCCAGAAGAGTACATTTAGATAAAATTGTTTCATAGTTGATGTTTTTTCAATGTTTTTTTGTCGACAATGACTGATATTAAAATAATTAACAATGGGAGCTAATACAGTACTTTTGATTTTTGTTTTTTCGCTGGAACAAGGAAACTTGTCATAAGTTTGTCTCTGTTTTAACATGTGCTTTACTTTTTTCTTCATCTTTTTCATTGCATTCTCTTGTCTTTTTCTCTACGTCAAACAGAGGCAAGCATTTTTCAGAAAGATGGAAAGACCGAGTAAAAAAATGGACTGATCTGGCAAGAATCAGTCAGTTGGTCAAGCTGTCCTTGCAGGAATGTGTCTTTTGGACAGACAGACCAAGTAATAAGTCAATCAGAGATTTGTCATAAATCTGTCAGATGTACCTAGTCGGTGTTTATTGGTCGGCCACATGTACCTAACAGGAGTCTGTCAGTTTGATAGGCATGGTAGGAGTTTATTGGTCAGTTAGATGTGCCCGGCAGGAGTCTATCTGTCTGTTGGCCAGGTGAACCAGGCAGGAGTTCTTCCATCTGTTGGTTGGTCAAACAAAGATAGATCTGTCAGGTCTCTGTTGATGAGTCAGACAAACTTGGCTGGAGATGGATGGACAGATAAACTTGGACATGGAAACAAAAGGGAGAGAGAGAGGTGGGGGGAAGAACAAATTTGTGGTGTAAAAGGAGTTGAAGAGGTAATAAAGAGAGAGGGAGAAGTGAGGAAGATAAAGAAAAAGAGAAAAGTAATGCCTCTGGCAAGAGAGAATCCTGCCGAGAGAGCATGTGTCATTGCAGGAATGAAGGAGTTTGATACAAGCTGAAGTGGTGAACAGCAACAATGCAGACAATGGCATAAAATTGCAAATGAGACACATTCCTTGCAAGAGAAGTGAACAGACAAAAACAAAGAAATGCGATTGTTTACGAACAGCAATAATAAAAAAAAATAAAAAGAATCATAACTTTTGGCATCAACTCTGAGCCATGTTGCTGCAGGGCATACAAAATTGTTGCCACACTGGGAGATAAAGAGGAAAAGCAAAACACTTAAAAGGTACAAGTGAAAGCTGATAGTTTTATCTCAATAACAAGAAGAAGTAAGCAAGTACAAGAACTGCATCTGTTTTAAAATGGCTTTAATATAAGCAACAAAAGCATAGATAACTGCATTCAATCTTTAAAAAAAATCCCAAAAAGACGTGCATGTTCCTCAAGCCAGGGCTAATGAAAAAGCTTTTTCATAGCAATCAGTTAGGTGTCTTCTTGAAATTTTTATCGTTGAATGCATACTAGGATAGTACCCATAAAAAATGATGATTATTAATGTATAGTGTAATGTCTGCTGGGTAATCAGGCTGCTGCACTTTGGGCTAGGATAAAAGTGTAATGTCTGTTGTCTTCCTCTTAAAGTTATGAAAGAAGCCTGGTCTCTGGGATTCCAACCTTGTGGCAGCACTGTTCTCAATGCACTAAAGAAGATATATATATATATATATATATATATATATGTTTTGAACAATAAAAAATATTAGAAAATTAAAATTTTTAGACACTGGGTTATATATTAATATTTTTTTGTTTTATTATTTCAATTAGGTTCCTCGACTAGTTTCAGCCAGCATGGCCATCATCAGGAGAAAAAAAATTCTGCTTGTTAGTAGCAGGGAACTACAGGAATGAAGCATGAAACAGACTGTTGCCGTTGGCTGTTGACTTCAATGTCCACTTATATTTACATAATTCTATCTTGGATATTGAGTACTTTAAGCTATAAATATAGCATACCTTAAAACTATATATATATATATATATATATATATATATATGGCTTAAAGTACTCAATATCGGGGATAGAACATATGTAAATATAAGTAGACATTGAAGTCAACAGCGAGTGGCGACAGTCTGTTTTTGCTTCTATGCAATCATGGACTAAAGAATATATATATATATATATATATATATATATACACACACACACACACACACACACATATAATATTAGTGGCAAATATACACATACATATGCAAAATATATACATACATACACATACATATATATTTGTATAAAAAAAATTCCAAGAGGATAGAATCCAGGTAGAATCAATGTCCAGGACAGAGTAAGGGATATAAATATATAATATATATATATATATATATATATATATATATATATATATATATATATATCTCAACAAACAGTATTCAGAAAAGTTTTTTGTGACGCATTTCATCTGTTAGGATTTTATTGGACTGGGCTTAGTTGATGTCATGTCTACTCATATGCAGGAAATGAGAGATGCTGGTAGTTTCAAAATTATTGAAAGGATATTTTTTTTCTCAATCTAGCCAAATTCATCTGTATTTTTCTCTCTATCACCTTTGTCCCTGACTATCCTACTATGTGACAATATAAAATCTACCAAGAATGGTGATATATTTTAAAAGACAAGATGCAAATTTATCCTGGCTGAACTAGTGATCAAGGCACTTTCCACACATTTTCGTCTTAGTGGTTTATTTTCTTTTCTAATCAAAGTAGCATTCCCTGTACCGATGAATTTGGCTAGATTGAGAAAAAAAAAAAAATTCTGTGTATCACTAATGCATTGGATAAATTGTTATGTAGGAGATCTTTTCGACATGAATATGTTTTATTTTAGTTTCTACAAGTTTTACCAATATATTGTATGGAACAGATGTGGCAGTTTCTTTTATATATGCCTGTTTCAGAATTATTGTTTTATGGACATTTTTAAATATCTCTATCTATAAAAGGCAGGGTGTGTGTGTGTGTGTGTGTGTGTGTGTGATGAATGCACGGCCACAATTTTTGACAGATTTGCACCAAAATTTACATGCACATGATCCAAGTTAGCGGGAAGACCAAGACTGACTTTGCATTTCCCAACTCCCATCGATAGTGAAAATAATCGATTTTTTCAGGCTTCTACAGCAATTTTCATGTAGTTTGCGGCCATTTTCTACTGGCTAGAGTGAGAGCCTATAGCTGGCTGCCACAAATAACCAGGAAGATTCTATTGGCCAGCGTGAGAGCCAACAGCTGACTGACATGAATGTTAACTAGCATGCTAGCATGCAAAAAAAATCAATAGCTGCATTCGTCACAAGTGGGAAAAATTTAAATCTGCATGGCACTTTACTCCAATTGTCTTATTCGCTTGCTTAAACTCAACGTTGATTCTGCTTCCGCAGAACTGGGTTGGGTTTGAAAAAGTATTTGTTGTTAACATTCTTTTTTCATTCGGTTTTCAAGTCCTTTTTTAATGCTGATTGTTTTGTGTTCATTTTGTTTAGTTCTTTTTTCGTAACAGACTTAATGTTTAGTATAGAGCTTAGAAAAAATTTGCAGTGTGAGATAGGCAAGAAGTAAGGCATGTAGGAACATCAGCACGGCAAAGGGCACTCCTTTAAAGGCAAGGAAGGGCAAAAATATTTTAAGTCAAGTGATAGCGATTGCTGTATGAGTCGTACGATTTTTGAATCAAGCATGGGCAATGCCAGGCCATCCCGCTAGTTTAAAATAATACATAAATAGTTTAAGAAAATAAAATAATTTTTTTTTTTTAAGCATTTCACCCCTTGCAAGATGGAAAGCCACTAGCACGCAAGGGGTTATAGAGGATTTGGAGCGAGAGCAGATAGGAATGATAGAGGAAAGGATGAGGAGAAGGATAGTGGATAGATCAAGGCAACTGTAGATGTCGATAGACATTACATTTGAATAGTTGAAGATTATAGCTATCAGGGAAACAGGAATAGGGTGGGGAGTTCCACAGGCGAGAGGTGCGAGATATGAAGCTATTGGAGTAGAAGAGGCAGCTACATTTAACAGTTTCAACAGTGAAAGGGTGGGAGCGGGATGCCAGCCTCATAGGACACTTGAATTCGCAAAGTTTGGGAACCAGCGAAAGCAGCTCATCGGAGCAATTACCATGAAAGTATTTGTAAAAAAGACAGAGAGAGGTGACAGCATGTCTGTGAGAGAGCGACTGCAGACGAGATGCCAGATCAGGGCCTATTATATTGCATATACGCCTCTGGATCTTATCAAGAACCCCAAGGCAAACAGAAGGGGCTCCAGACCATATATGCCAGCAATACTCCATGCAAAGGTGAATAAGTGAGGCTTCAACCTCATTTACTCACTTTTGGTATTTTTCTTCCACTTGTGTGTATACAAAAGTTACAAAATGCCCACATTTACATTGCTAAAGTTCCTCAGCGAAAAAACATGTTGTCTTGTATACGCACACACAAACATATATTGAACCCTGTACTTCTAATACTGTGTTTCTCAACCTTTTTAAACAACAGCACACCTAGGAGCAAATGGCAATATCACAACACTCTTAGAAAATTTTTAAATATAACTTTGTAAAAATTTTGAATTAAACAAAGAATGTTGAATACAATCATATGAAAAATAGGTTAATACTCATTTATTCAAATAAAGGAAAATTTTAAAAAAGTTAAATTAAAAAAATAAAAATAAATACTTAAAAAAAATAATACCAAAAGAAAGTATTTAAAATAACATGATCGAGGAATAGTGAAAGGAATTATTTGAAAAAAAGTTTAATACTTATTCGTTTATTTAAATAATAACCCTGTACTGTTACTACTTACACACACACATACGCACGTTAGCCATGGCAATATTTTATGGTACACTAATATGCTGTACAATCCTCTTAAGTGTGCCACGGTACTTGAGAATCACTGTTCTAATGGTTCCAGCTAAACTCTGAAACTTTTACTATTTATCTTATCTATTTTTTTTTTTTGATTTTGTTCAATAGGAGTAGATAGGTTTGCCTATCATCCTGTTCACACTCTTCCCTGTCCTTTTCAAGAAGAGTATAAATTTATTTCTTGTTTAGGATTGGGGTTCCATTTTCTTAAGTTTTCTCGTTCACTTTCACTCCCAATAAATCCTTGCGTCTTAGTGACATTATTGCCTTGCTTGGGGTGAATTGATTAAATACTCATTTCTTGAAATACTGAAATAACCATTACTTCGTGATTCAATATTTTATGGCAATAGCAGGAATTTCTCGACCAAACATCTAGTTTAGTCCATTATCTTTGATGTCATAGTCCCAAATGGGCAAAAGGTGTTTACATTTTTCTGTTATATTGGCGAAAATGTTCAGGGCTGATGTGCACTACTAATTCCTGAGGGACGATATTATGCCATAGTTGAAGGTCAATTGCCAAAGGTGCAGTGTGTTGACCTAGGATAGTGTTCCCAGCTGTACACTCAAAAATGTACTAATACATACTAAATGACTTTGTTACTTTCATATAACTTGGTTCTTTTCAAGGCCCCAAAATTATACCAATTAATTTCTTGTCTCATGGACATATCACATTGAAACACTGGTTCTTGTATGATCAATGAAGTTAAGCAATATTGAGTCAAGTCTAGATGGGTGACTGCTTAGGAATACTAGGTGGTGTAATGTGCTGGTGATGTAAAGGATAATGGCTCAAAATTGTTAATTGGAGTGTTGAGTTTCAATTCCAGTTGGGTTCCTGTTATATCCACTTACACGCAAATACCCTTGGGAAAGGTATGGATCTGCCTCTTCTCCCCCCAGGTATGGATTAATTAATAAATCCCACCAATAAAAATTCTTGCAATCTGAAAATATTTTCTGGTTTTAAATTGATGAACTGTAGAAAACAAATCAATCAATAAAAAATAAGTTTTCTTCAAAATTCTCTTGTAGTTTTGTCCAAATTCTCTTGTAGTTTTGTCCAAATTCTCTTGTAGTTTTGTCCAAATTCTCTTGTAGTTTTGTCCAAATTCTCTTGTAATTATTTATAACAAACCAGAGAATTTTGTAAAAGCAGTATCAGTAAATTTTAAAATGATAATTGGATATTATCCACCCACCCTACAAAAAAAGTCTCTGCAAGGCATCTCATTATTTTATCATTTTTTCATTCTTTTTGCAATCAAAGAAAACATTTTTAAAGCATTATTATTTTATCTAATTTGTGAATCTTTTTTCATGTCATTTTCAAATCATCTTTTCAAGTAAGAAAAAAAAATAATTGCACCTAAAATAGAAAGTTTCAAAACTTTAAAAAAAAAAAGAAAATATATATATTGTTTTAATGTTTCTGTAATGCAAACATTAAAATACAATATAAAAAAATGTTACTTCTATTTTGTATATCATTAAGTTGTGTTTCTATTTTCATCAGATGAGGCTTACGGCCATATCACATTGAAGCATCAGTTCCTTGTAACACCAAGTCATTATTACAATCTAAAAATATTTTCTGGCTTTAAATAACTTGCAAAGGATTAATAAGCCATAGAAAATGAATGAATCAATCAATGAAATACTGGTTAGCTACACAGGCATGTCTTTTAGATTTATTTACATTCTCAGGAATATAAATATATAAATATTGCCGTGTTCACAAAGTGAAGGATATGTTTATGTATTGATTATAATGTAGAATTGATCCCCCACTTTTTATCCACGTGATAATTGCTTGTTTGGTTATCAAATTCTGGTTAGGTATGCATCAACCTCTTCTCCCTCCAGCTATGGGTTAATTAGTAAGACTTGTATCACTAAATCATTATTATCTCAAAATAAATATGCTTAAGATCTAAAAATATTTTCGGGTTTTAAATAACCTGCAAAGGGTTGAATGAATAGAAAATGAATCTATCAATCAATCGGATACTTTTCTGTCTGCCAGAACAGCTATCATGCTAAGATCAGCAAAGGAAATAAGAGTTCAAGCCTTGTTGAGGGCTTCTTCTTTGTTTCCAGTGCACACTGTTTAATAATGAGTTATATCTACTTTTTTATTTGAGTAGATATTTCTACAATCACTTTTCATTTCACTTTAAGTTGGTTGGTTGGTTGGTCAGTATAAAACCCTGAATAGACTTGTGTTGATTTGACATACTGACCTCAGTACTTTCAACTCATTTCTTCAACGACTCTCTCCATCTGTCTGAAATACAGACACTAGT
Organism: Acanthosepion pharaonis; assembly: GCA_903632075.3. Taxonomy (NCBI): domain Eukaryota; kingdom Metazoa; phylum Mollusca; class Cephalopoda; order Sepiida; family Sepiidae; genus Acanthosepion; species Acanthosepion pharaonis. Next base: position 122,572 of record CAHIKZ030000060.1, read on the forward strand.
CTTTAATTTGTGCCAGTCATGATTAAGACAAGACCACTTTAACTTGACATAGCCCATCAAGATTCAGTATTTATTTGGTAGTTTCTCCAAGCCACAAGGATATGGAGCAGTTATTCTTGTTATTATTATCATTATGATTATTATTTGTTTCCTTAAGGTATTGCATTTAATGGCAAATGATTTTCAAAAAGGTATTGCATTTAATGGCAAATGATTTTCAAAAAGGGATTGCATTTGGAAGAATATAAGTAAAGCTATGCCAGCAAATGATTTCCTTCACTTTTTCATAGAAAAAAGGTTGTTTACTGCATTTTCACTCAGAAAAAAAGGTTGTTGGGTGCATTTTTATTGCGATGATGCTGTCTGGTGTATTATCATGCTAAAAGCATTTAGAGTGATGTCTGATGCATTTTATGGTGCATTTTTATAGTGGTTTCTGATGCATTTTCATGTCATAGTCAGGGCATTTTTTTAGTAATGTCTGATGTATTTTTATGGTGTCATAATTTGGGCCATCTTTATAGTGATGCTGCTGTCTGATTTTTTTTATGGTGATGCTGCAGTATGGTACATTTTTATAGTAAGAGTTGTCTTTTTATCCTGCAGTGTTGCCATCTGTGGCAGTTTTCTGGGGGTGTTACCTTTTGGTGTATTTTTTTGGGGATGTTGCCATCTGGTGTATTTTTTTCATGGAGATGCTGTCATCTGGTACATCTTCATGGGGATGCTGGAGGTTGGTGCATTTTTATTCTATATTATTATAAGGCAGAAGAGTCATTGTTATATTCATTTATGCACAAATACCCTTAGAAAAGCTACGAATCCACCTCTTCTCCCTAGGCATGGCTTAATAAATAAAACTTGTATTGCAAAAAAAAAAAAAAAAAGGGAATTTTTGCAATTTAAAAATATTTTCTGGATTATAAGTCATAGAAAGTGAATCGATCAAATGAAATCTGAACTATAGCTTTAAAAAGTGAAAATTTCACCGAAACAAGAACAATGTATCTTGAAATTCCAATGTGTAGCACCTGAGAAGACTGGATTGTACAATGGCCAAAATGTTGTGAATATGACAATAAAGATGAGGACAACAGTCCAAACAATGTAAATAGTGTAAATAGTTACAATACCTCATCTTAGAAATATAGACTGTGAATATGACAATAAAGATGAGGACAACAGTCTGAATAATGTAAATAGTGTAAATAGTTACAATACCTCATCTCAGAAATATCGACTGTGAATATGACAATAAAGATGAGGACAACAGTCCAAACAATGTAAATAGTGTAAATAGTTAAAATACCTCATCTCAGAAATATAGACTGTGAATATGACAATAAAGATGAGGACAACAGTCTGAACAATGTAAATAGTGTAAATAGTTACAATACCTCATCTTAGAAATATAGACTGTGAATATAACAATAAAGATGAGGACAACAGTCTGAACAATGTAAATAGTGTAAATAGTTACAATACCTCATCTTAGAAATATAGACTGTGAATATAACAATAAAGATGAGGACAACAGTCTGAACAATGTAAATAGTGTAAATAGTTACAATACCTCATCACAGAAATATAGACTGTGAATATGACAATAAAGATGAGGACAACAGTCTGAACAATGTAAATAGTGTAAATAGTTACAATACCTCATCACAGAAATATAGACTGTGAATATGACAATAAAGATGAGGACAACAGTCTGAACAATGTAAATAGTGTAAATAGTTACAATACCTCATCTTAGAAATATAGACTGTGAATATGACAATAAAGATGAGGACAACAGTCTGAACAATGTAAATAGTGTAAATAGTTACAATACCTCATCTTAGAAATATAGACTGTGAATATGACAATAAAGATGAGGACAACAGTCTGAACAATGTAAAATAGTGTTACAAAATCTTAGTTGGACTGTGAATATGACAAAATGAGGACCTCAACTTAGAAATATAGATCTGTGAATGGACTGTGAATATGACAATAAAGATGAGGACAAAGTCTGAAGTCTGAACAATGTAAAATGAGGACAACTAGTTACAATACCTCATCTCAGAAATATAGACTGTGAATATGACAATAAAGATGAGGACAACAGTCTGAACAATGTAAATAGTGTAACTAGTTACAATACCTCATCTTAGAAATATAGACTGTGAATATGACAATAAAGATGAGGACAACAGTCTAAACAATGTAAATAGTGTAAATAGTTACAATACCTCATCTTAGAAATATAGACTGTGAATATGACAATAAAGATGAGGACAACAGTCTGAACAATGTAAATAGTGTAAATAGTTACAATACCTCATCTCAGAAATATAGACTGTGAATATGACAATAAAGATGAGGACAACAGTCTGAACAATGTAAATAGTGTAAATAGTTACAATACCTCATCTTAGAAATATAGACTGTGAATATGACAATAAAGATGAGGACAACAGTCTAAACAATGTAAATAGTGTAAATAGTTACAATACCTCATCTTAGAAATATAGACTGTGAATATGACAATAAAGATGAGGACAACAGTCTAAACAATGTAAATAGTTACAATACCTCATCTTAGAAATATAGACTGTAAATATGACAATAAAGATGAGGACAACAGTCCAAACAATGTAAATAGTGTAAATAGTTACAATACCTCATCTCAGAAATATAGACTGTAAATATGACAATAAAGATGAGGACAACAGTCCAAACAATGTAAATAGTGTAAATAGTTACAATACCTCATCTCAGAAATAAGATGTATTCATCAAAATTTGAATGAGAAATTCAAAGATATGTGGATTTCATGAACATTTTCACAAGTTCTCAGTATGTACACTTCCTGTGACTCGGCATATGTCATGTTCGTAATTGAGCTCTTCCCAAATACAATGTAGCATGTTTTGGTTAGCAGTCTACAGTGATTCTCTACTTGACTTCATTTTAATGAATTCTCTCACAAAACACCTTTTTTTTCCAGTCAATGGCAATTCTATACTTGAAAGATAGTGTTAAGTTCGACATTCCAACGACCTGAAGAAGGCTGGAGCATACAACGGCTGAAACATTGTAATAAATATGGTGACAAAGGTGAGGACAATAGTCTGAATAATGTAAATAATTTACATTTTGACATTTAACAAACCTACTCTACCAAAAGAAATAAAGAGAGGATACTCAATCGCCAATTTAGAGCTATACATTCTTAATCTCCATAATTGTCACAAATGTCAGAAATTTGGTCATTTACAAAATCATTGTAAGAGAGCATCAGTCTGTCGAAGATATGGGGAACTTGAGTCGGATCATGAAGAGTCACCCTGTGAAAGGTCACCTTTATGTTCAAACTGTAAAAAATCACTTAGCAGACTCTAAAGAGTGTAACATCTGGAAAAAGGAAAAGGAAATAATAAAAATAAAATATATACAAAACATCTTGTTGCAAGAAGCCAGAAAGCAGGTTGAAAAACCAATTCACTTCCAACATCATATGCAAATATTGCTAAAATAATCAAATCACCAAAATGACATCTAAAAGAACAATGCAATAAGATGCGAAGATCTTGCATCTCTAATAAATGAATTAAAAAGTCTACTAGAACTACTAAAAGGTAGTATATCACATATAAATCAAACTCCCATAGACAAAACAAATCTTATCCCGTCAATCTCAAACAAAAAAGAATCTATATGTACAAAACAATTAGCGCTCAAAATCTCATTTCAAAGTACAAAAATCCTTCAAAAAATAGAACCCTATAAACAATCCCAAGAGAATCAAAAGGTGTATAAAAAAAATAACACAAGCCAGTACATTATTGAAGAACCAAGAGAAATGGTAATAGATGACCAAAACTCTATCCCATCTCAAACAAGGGAATGGTCATCATCCAAACAAAGGAAACAAGATAAAACAAACAGAAACAAAAGACCTTTAAAGAACTAAACATGACAAGAAACTAAGTGCTAATAGACCGGAGAGTATAGAAATTATGGACGCTTCATCCACTAAGCATAAATCGCAAAAAATCTTAACACCCAGGATCAAAATACTATGAAAGTGTAAAAGTGTGTTTTAATACAAGAAATTCTTTGTGTAAAAAAAACAAAAAAAACAACAATATTTATTACCACCAATACATTTAAAAAAAAAAATGAAAAAAGTATTACCAGCAATACATTTAAAAAAAAAAAAAAATGAAAAAGTATTACCAGCAATACATTTTTGGAAAAAAAAAATTATTACCAGCAATATGTTTTTTTGAAAAATTATTAACTGCAATAGATTTTTGAAGGAAAAAATATTACCAGCAATAAAAATTGTCGGCATGAAATAGCCCATTGAGGTTGATATGCTGTAAAACAAATCAAACTAAACCAAACAAAACCTCCCACATTTCCTTCATATGCTAAATGTAAGGAGGAATCTTTTTTCCAAGAACAACCATTTCCTAGAACAAACTCCCATGTTGCTGCTTTCCTAACTGTGACAATTGTAACATCTTCAAGCCATTGGTCAATCATTATTTATCCTCCTTATACTCATAATCTTCACTTCCTACCACCACCTCTTTCTTTATGGCAATTTTTAAAAGTAACAATCTACCTTGACTGGCTCTTGAGTCTTGCACTGAGGGAACATTAGTTTACAGAAAAGATTCCTACTTGCTAGTTTTTGAGCATCATTAATATATTTGTGGCCATGATTATGTCAGCTTCAGAAAGTGAATCCGTGCAGTGGAACCCTTTTAAATATGACAGAGGAAGATTAGTGAGAAAGGTCGTCTGAAATTGATAGCCAGCAGCTTTTTTTCCAAGAATAGCCACTTCATGAAACTGACTTCCATTTTGATGCTTCTCTGAACATGGCAATCTTAATATCTTCAAGCTGAATGTCAACCATTTATCTCCCTTATCCTCATGACTTTCACTTCCTCCTACCTCCTCATTCATTCATATCACACCATTCATCATAACCATTTTGACAGTAACCCTCTACCTTGACTGGCTCTTGAGCATTGTCTTGAGTGTGAATTAAAAAAAAAAATTTCCTACTTGCTAATTTGTGAGCAGCATCAATATATTTGTGGCCATGATTGTCATCTTTAGATAGTGAATCTGGGAGAGTGGAACTCTTTTAGATCCAACAGAGAAAGATTAGTGAGAAAGGTCATCTGAAATTGATATTAATTTGGAACTGATGTGTGCAGGCACATAATCCCTTTTCATTTTGGCTTTTGATAAAGCTGCTGCCTCACCCACAATGTTTCATACATTGTCTGCTCATCAATTAACCAATTCAATGGATTCCGCCTTCAACAATCATGGCTGCCACAAACTAATACTGTTCTCATTTGTTATGCTTCCAACAGGTTTTATTGTGATTGGTCATAGACTTGGGTTGATTGCTTTTGTATGGAGATGGTTTGTGCTCTGGACACCTTGAAACAGGAAGTTAAATCCCATAGTGTTGTAATTATCCATATAGGTTTTTATAGCACCCTGTTGTAATATTGTTTTGTGTCGAGACATGAACAGTTCATATATGTAGATGTATACCATTGCTTTTCCATTTACCATTTAATATTATAATATTATTGAGGTTGGATACGTAAAATTACAGGTCGTCAATGATATCTAGGTAAATATTAGCCTACTGGATACCTCAGCATATTTTTGAGACGTATTTTTTTTTGTTTTATGTTTTTTTTTTTGTATGAGGTCAAATATATTAGGTTGCGTCAAAAGTATCTATTTACACAATTTACATTGCCTGAACTGTTGTTCTCATCTTTGCTGTCACATTCACAATGTTCCATCCATTGTATATTCCGGCTGTCTTCAAGTGATATTTGTTGGAATTTTGAATTTCTAACAAATATCACCTGAAGAAGACCAGAGTGTATAACGGATGAAACATTGTGAATGTGACAGCAAAGACGAGGACATCAGTGCAAATCAGTGGTTCTCAAATGGTGTGGCACACCTCATAGGTGATAGGTGAGGTGGAATGATTGAAAGACAATCAAGGATTTAGAAACAGTTCCTCATAATTCATATGTCAAAAATAAATATTATTTCAAAAGTTAAAATATTATTATGGATTACTTGTAATTGCATGCATGAGTCCCAGCCTAAATAGTTATAAATAATTATTGACTGATTTTATCATTGTGATATTTTGCATTATGTCAAGTATTAAGAATATAGTAACTAGGGTCTGCAAATTGGAGGAGAGAGTTATCAATGATGATGTTCTCACTTTTAATCCATGGTTATCTCCCTTTACTCCTCTCTCTGGACTTTCTTTTCTATAGGGCTGCTTGCGCCTTCTCACTGGGACTTCCTTTTGGTGAGGTGCGAGCAAATTTTGATTCTGTAAAAGTGTTTGGGAACCACTGGTGTAAATGGTGTCATAATTAATTTCTGTTTTTGGGAACCAATTCTAATATGCACTATTTAATCACAAAAGTGAAAAAATATAAACAACAAGAAACTAAATGAAATTAGTTTGACTATATACCCAAAATTCATATTTAAAAAAAAAAAAAAAAAATTAAATTTAAAATTTCAGCATCTCTTCTTTATTCACATGCGTAGATACATCAGTGTCCTGATGAAGTCCTAAAGGACGAAACACTTCACGTAATAACTTTTTCCACTTTGTCGTAATTTTTCCTAAGATCGTTTTTGATGTATAAGATTTGTATATTGTTTTCCCAATGACAAGTGTTTCATTGTAACTTTTGATCATGCTTGGCAATTAAAAATAAATTTGGACTATGCTGGTATATGACAAGGTTCAGTGCAAAAAGCAGTGGACTGAAAATGTAATAATTTCTACAATTGATTCCAAAAGCTGAGACTCATGGAAGAAAGGCAATTTTGTGTATGTATTTGGATCATTGTGGTTTATTAATTTCTTCTTCTATGTACTGTGTCCCTTCAGGGCGTTGGTGATCATAGCTCTCCACAATTTCTTTTCCTTTATGGCTCTTAATAAATTTTCTTTTTTTTGTTATCTCTCCTAAACCCTGTTCTGCTCCATCTATTAGATAAGTTATACATTGTTTTTCTCCATTCTTCAATATGTCCGACTACTTGAATTTAATCATGCTACTAGATTGGCAGCTAGGTCTGACTGTTTACTGTAGATGCAACTGTCATTTATATTCTAACATTGTTTTTTTTCTTTCCTGTGCAACTCCTTTCCAATTTCTTGCTTCCCTGATAACTACAGTCTAGTGCATTTTAAATCTTCTCATTCACTTTCACTCTTTGTAACACCCTGCATTTTAGTGGCACTGTTGCCTTGCTAAGGGTGGAATGATTAAGTAAATATAAATTAGTCTGCAATTAAAAGAAATTACTTGCAGTTAGTCTTGGCTAATTGGAAGGAAACACAGTACTGGGGTTCAAATCCTGCAGTAGCATTTTCCCTATTGCTCTATGACAGGATTTTGATTCATTAATTTGTTTTTTTTATAGATTATCAACCTTTTTCAGGTTATTTAAAGCCAGAAAATACTTTTAGATTGTAAGAATATTTTGGAGATAATGATTTTACTGATACAAGTCCTACTAATTAACCTATAGCTGAAGGGAGACGAGGTGGATTCAGACCTTTTCCAAGAGTATTTGCCCATAAGTGAATATAACGAACATGTCTGGAATTAACACTCAACTCACTGATTTCCAATTCTGAGCTGTTGTCCATCATACCACCTGCATATCCAAGTTTACAACACCTGGCATTCCCACATAGTCACCCTTCTAGGTACTGACCAGGCTTGATGTTGCTTAACTTTGGTGATCATGTGAGAAGCACTGTTTCAATGTGACCAGGTTCTAAACTTCACCATATACAGGAATTACAGAGACTTGACAGTTATTTTCTTGACCTGTATGTATCAATATCAGTTTCTGTCCTGGGTATGGCGATAAACTACATCCGTGTCCTGGGTAAGACAATAAACTACATTCAGCAGCAAGGTCTCTGATCAGAAGGTTTTGGGAAACTTGGAACCACCTCTTAATTGCTGGTGTTCCTCGTCCCACCCTGACCTGGTGTGGTAGCACCTGTTAGGGCCTCAGCTATGGGCAAATAGTTAACCCTCAAACTGGGGTCAAAACACTATGAAAGTGTAGAAATACTTTGTAAAAAATTATTACTAATAATTTTTTACAAAGTAATAATATTACTATTACATTATTTTTGAAGGAAAAAATTATTACCAGCAATAAATTTTTGAAGGAAAAAATTATTACCAGCAATAAATTTTTGAAGGAAAAATTATTACCAGCAATAAATTTTTTGAAGGAAAAAATTATTACCAGCAATAAATTTTTGAAGGAAAAAATTATTACCAGCAATAAATTTTTGAAGGAAAAAATTATTACCAGCAATAAATTTTTGAAGGAAAAAATTATTACCAGCAATAAATTTTTGAAGGAAAAAATTATTACCAGCAATAAATTTTTGAAGGAAAAAATTATTACCAGCAATAAATTTTGAAGGAAAAATTATTACCAGCAATAAATTTTTGAAGGAAAAAATTATTACCAGCAATAAATTTTTGAAGGAAAAAATTATTACCAGCAATAAATTTTTGAAGGAAAAAATTATTATCAGCAAAACATTTTTGGAAAAAAAAAAAAAAATTACCAACAGTAAAAATTTTTTCAGCATTAAATAACCCATTGAGGCTGATATGTCGTAAAACAAACCAAACAAAACCCAAATATGGGTTTCTGACAGTAAACATATCGCTATCTCTATAATGGGTTCAGTGGGTGTAAAGTAAAATTTCAGTCTGGGATCAAGTTGTAGTATCTACTTTCTACCAGATTTCTGTTTCTGTTTTTGGGCAGTTGAGAGAAAAAGCTGTGTGAGAAGCCACATCAAGGGAATTCCAATTTTATATCAACCCTTCCCCCATTGCACTAAAGGGTGAAAATCAGATTTTTTTTTTTTTTTTTTTTTCATTTCAACCTAAGCAAAGCAGTAATGCTACTAATGCACGGGGGGGGTTACAACGAGTGGAAGAAAAAAGACTTGGAGGGAATTGAGGAAAGGACAAGAACAGGGTTCAAGAAGACAGAAGATAGCAATTGACGTTGCTTTTAAATTTTTAAGATTGTAGTTCTGATAACTACAAGCAAGAAAAGAAGGGAGTTCCACAGGTGGGACGTTTGAGAAAAGAAACTGTTAGAGTAGAATTGGTAGTTGATTTCAACAGTAAAATGGTGGGATCTAGATACCAATCTAGTAGCACACTTAAATTTGTAGTTGCAGCAGCATTGGAAAAAAACCTCATCAGAGCAGTTGCCATAAAAATATTTGTAGAAAAGACAGAGGGATTGACACCAGTATAACTGAACCTTTGGCGTATCCACATAAAACCAACCTTGTCATACCCTACCTCCATGATAATGGTAAGGTAAATATAGGAACCATGTCTCAAACAAGAGAACTCTCAAATAAAAAAAAATTTAAAAAAAAAAAATTCCTTTGAGAAGGAAATCCAACATAGAATTTTTACCAGGGATTGTATCTTGCTTGTTAAGTTTGTTTGCACAGTACTAAAATACAGAGGGAAGGTCCCCAATGAAGATTAAACTCTATAATAGCTTTTAGATATTCACGAATTGTAATCAGACTCAAGGTTATATTGTTCAGTATTTCTTGATGATTAAATAGATGTTGCAGTAGTTGTTGTCTGTGCAGCTAGATGTCTGAACATTACCTTAGAGCAAGTGCCTTCCAGTCATGACAATTTATGACAGATCACAAGAAAAAATTAAATTTTCATATTTAATAAATACAAACACAACAGAAATAGATGACCGCAAGTTTTATTATCTTGATGTTTTTACACTCAAAATTTGATCAAACCCTTAGGTATTGCAGAAGAGAACTGAATTACCTCCCCTACCTACAAAGATTTATTTAAAGATTCTTATATGTTGCTTGTTGAAAACTTGATGATTTCTATAAAAGACTTTATCCACTCTTAAATTAATAACGTGCTTTCTGACACTGTTATATTCACCTAATTTTTTTTCATCATATATATATATATAATAAATTCATTTGAAATATTTTTTTTTTTTGCTACGCAGTTCTAACCATGTTTCAAAAATGGAAGCTAAAAGCTTCGAATTTAATTTTGTAATTAAATTAAAGACATTAGTTCCATTTCATCCTCAAGCGAATTTGGGAGTTACTCCAAAATTCATTTTTGAAACATGGTTAGAACTGTGTAGTGAAAAAAAACATATTTTGATATTTATGATATTAATGCTCTGTAAATTTACATTGAGCACTATTTTGTAAAAATAAAAATATCTATAAGAGCACCGGATTATATATTACTGTTCTTTCTTTTTTATTTATATATATATATATATATATATATATATATATTATATTTAAGCCTTTTTGTTATATATATATATATATATATATATATATATATATATATATATATTTTAGTGTTTAAGCCTTTTTTATATATATATATATATATATATATATATATATATATATATAGTCCAACCTTTTAATCTGACACTCTTGGGACCAGGCAGGTCACAGCTGGACCACAGAAAATGACAGAAATTATCCCTGAAAAAAACAAAAAAAAAAAATCCCTATCTAAACATCATCTTACCAGCGCATTCCATCCATCCATCCATCCATATATATATATATATATATATATATATATATATTGTTTATACATTATTTTTATGAATACAAATATTTAAGTAAATGATCTGTTGATAATAAATGGTATTAACAACATTCACTGCCGGAATGTCCGAGAAATTTCACAGAAAATGTGTGTCCTCTGACAAGAAATTGAACTTGTACCCTACATGGAACCATCATATGGTGATGTGCTATACCATTTAGCTACAGAGGAAGGATCTTGTTAGCAATGAGATATATATATATATATATATATATATATATATATATATATATATATATTATTGTGTTACCAAAGGTAAAACTAAGCTTAAAACAGGAAATAAAATAACCATCAATGCTTCCAAAAAGAAAGTTTTTATTGTTTCATGCAATATGAAATCTAAAAAAAATACCTAAAACATATTATATACTATGGATAAATATGCAGCTATATATAACAAATGAGCAAGACTGTATCTCTTCTGCTGTCGGCTGCTGCGGAAAGTTGTAAACATCATGTGATTCTGGTCTTGTAGCCACTCAATGAACTAATAGCAGATAATTAAAAAAAAATGTGCCGGACCATGGAGTGCCTTATTAAAGAGGACATATTGTATAACATCAGGCACAGATTGTAATCTGTTCCTGATGATTATCTCTTGCATGTAACTTGGTGTTGAACCACACAGTGAGCAACAAAATGAATATTTATTATTAGTGTGAATTTTAGCCTTGTTACTATACATTAAGGACAGTTTTAATACTGCAGTCACTCACTGTTATATATATATATATATATATATATATATATTAAGAGAAAGAGATAGATATTGTGGACATTGGAATCAACACCATATGGTGACTGTCAGTTTCATGCTTCAATGCAATCTTCAGACCAAATGATACTTCTCCTCAGCAAATTGCTAAGAGGTAGTATAACTTTGAAAATTGTTTCAGCTATAAAGCTGACATTTTCCATTCTGTGTTCATTCCTATTCATTCTACTGTTTCTATTTCTAAATGCTCTTCCTCCGATAATTATATCAAATTTTAATAATCATCAGCACCTGCTCACATCTGAGCACCCCCTCTTCTTATTCCCTTTCTCCCCTCTGGTGGCGGTGACAGAGATGGCTGTGAAGGCCCAACCTACTTGTGAAGAGTTGTCAGCGGGAGTCACAGAGGAGTGTGGGTGGTGGACATGGTTGGGCAATTCAGACCCTTCTGACAGCACATTGCATTTCATGTTGATGGTTTAACTCAAAATCTTTGTCCCCTCTTGGAGGGTCCTACACCAGGAAGGTTGATTTGCAGCAAATGTTTCCCAGGTGTTAGTTGATGTTGGCTTGTGTCAGTGATGTCTTCAGCTTGAAGTCTCGTTTTGGGACTCTGCATAGCCTCTTGCTGTTGGCGAATTTAAAAAGGATGATATTTGGGAGTCAAATGGGATGCATTCTGGACTTGTGACCCACCCAGCAGAAGTGATGTTGAAGGATAGTAGCCTCGATACTGGGGAGAGATGTACTGACATGAAGGATTCTTTAGAGGTTTGTTTGCTGGAACTGTTCTAGATGTTTTATGTCCAGACAATACAAAATCCAGGCCTTGCAAGTGTACAGAAGGCTAGAGGGGATCATGGCCTGCAAGACCATGATTTTGGTTTTTATGGTGAGGCTGTGGTTGCTGAGTAACAATACACACATATATATGAGGAATACCCTGAATGTCATGCCTGCCATTCATTTTCAGAGCTATAGAGCACTACATATATATATAGAAAGAGAGAGGAAGTTTACCTTTTATAATTTTGTATTAACGGTAACTTTCAACAGGTATGGTGCCATGCATGACATCTGTATGAAGGTCTTGATCTAACAAGGTTATTTAAGAAAATTATTCTAATTTTCAGGCTAAGGTTTTGGTTTCATAGAAGCATTGATAATCCAAACAAACTGCCAATTTACACAGTGCAAATCAGTGGATTTTGTATTCTAAGACATATTTGTATTTTCCATCTTACCTCAGGGGAATTCTATTCACTTTGGTGCTTAAAGAGTTTGTTGAAAGTGGTTTGTCAAAGGTTAAATTGTACAAAACAATAGTTTATGAAGCATCTGAGGGAACTCAAAAGGAAAGGTCAGATTTAAGTACTTGTTTTGCACCATTTAACGACAAATGTGTTATCATTGCATTAATTGTGTAGCCTTCATGAAAAGGGGAAATATTGATTTGAGATGGTACGAGATTGATTTTGGCCTTTTTTTTTTCTTTTAAAAATGTGGAGAAATGCTTTTAAAGAATAATATTAATAATAACAACAAATAAAACCATGGAGTACTAAATTAAACCCCCATAATTTACAACTTATAAAATATGCATAAGGTTCTCTCAGCCAACCAATATCACAATCTGCATAGAATTTCGTATTGGCCTCTTTCTCATCTTTTTTTGACTTTTAGTCAATTCACATATTTTATTTCAGTCTCTATTATTTTATCAGTCATTCTTTCCTTCCCTAGTCTTCTAGTGTATTTCATTATTCACTTTCTGCGCTCTTTATGATGTTTCCCCCTCTGCTCCCCTTCCGTCCTGCCCCCCCCCCTCTGCTCCCCTTCCGTCCTGCCCCCCCTATGCTCACCTTCCGTCCTGCCTCCCCTTATGCTCACCTTCCGTCCTGCCTCCACTACTGCTATCCTTCAGTCCTTGCTCCCCTTCCGTCCTGCCCCCTTCTGCTCCCCCTTCCGTCCTGCCTCCCCTTCTGCTCCCCTTCCGTCCTGCCTCCCCTTCTGCTCCCCTTCCTTCCTGCCTCACTTTCCCCCCCCTTTCATCTCTTCCACTTATGCTCAATGTATACTTCATTCTCAATCTACCTCCCTCTCTTCATCTGCTTCCTCCATCTGCTCTTTTAATCCTGCCCCCACTTCTGCTCCCTTTTTTCAAGCCCCTCCTGCTCCTTTTTCATCCTGTCTCCCATTTTGTCCAGCTTTCCCTTCTGCTCAAGGTATACTTGATTCTCAATCTACATCCCCTGTTGATCTGCCTCCCCTATCTGCTTCTTTCATCCTGTCTCCCCTTCTCCTTTTTCGTCCTGCACCCCTTTCTCAATTTACCTCACCCTCTTGATCTGCCTTCCTGTTTGCTCACCTCCTTTCTGCTGATAGCGCCTCACTTCAATCAGACTCCATTTTTTCTCTCTTTCGACCTGCTTCTCTATATCCTCACTTTTTATTTACCCACCCATTGTCTCTGTCTATATTATCGCTGTCTCTTTCTCATTTTGTCAATCCGTTCTCTAGCGATCTGTCTTTCTATCATCACTTGTAATTAGTTTTTCCAGGCCCATGCCTTCACCCTGTAGTGACTTGGAGGACAAAAGATAGAATCCCCTTCCACATTTTGCACTTTACATTTCCTTTTCCCTATTGCCATTTTCTTACATAATATGAAGAAATGATTTGACACTGAAAGTCAAGAAATTAACAGATTTATTGTCCTATCTGTGCGGAATCCGCATGTCATCTGAGAGATACCCAAGAACATTGCTAATTGAAGAAATGGGAGAAAATAGAGGCTGGCATTAATTTGATTTGTTTAGATATTCCTTCATTAACTTTATCACATTTTGATTCTTCTCTTTTCAAAGGACCATTTATCTATCTACCTATTTCGGTATCTGTTTACCTCATTATGTCAGTACCTATCTATCTCAGTATGTCCGTATCTATCTATCAATTTCAGTATCTATCTACCTCAATATGTCCGTATCTATCAATTTCAGTATCAATCTACCTAAGTACGTCCGTATCTATCAATTTCAGTATCTATCTATCTATCTCAGTACGTCTGTATCTATCAATTTCAGTATCTATCTACCTCAGTACGTCTGTATCTATCTATCAATTTCAGTATCTACCTCAGTACGCCCGTATCTATCTATCAATTTCAGTATCTATCTACCTCAGTACGTCCGTATCTATCTATCAATTTCAGTATCTATCTACCTCAGTACGTCCGTATCTATCTATCAATTTCAGTATCTATCTACCTCAGTACATCTGTATCTATCAATTTCAGTACGTCCGTATCTATCAATTTCAGTATCTATCTACCTCAGTATGTCTGTATCTATAAATTTCAGTATCTATCTACCTCAGTATGTCCGTATCTATCAATTTCAGTATCTATCTACCTCAGTACGTCCGTATCTATCTACCTCAGTATCTCCATATCTATCAATTTCAGTATGTCAGTATCTTTCTATCTTGGGTACCAGTCTGTCTTGATTATACAGTCATGGTCTACAGATGGAGTAATGATTTTTGTTGCAAATTCCTGGGCAGGTAAGGTAGCAGTTTACCCACATTTATATTCAATCTTTTTTCTATAAACTATCTTGGCATGTGCCCAAAATATATCTTTTGTGGGTGTATCAAGTTATCTTGCAATGGGACAGAGTGCAGTATGTAATGGTGACAAGTTTAATCAGGCTACATTATCGCATGAAGAAGTTAAATGCAGTCCATCATGATGTAGAAAGGGGCAGATGGGTAGTAGCGATGTAGAGAAGGGTAAAGAAGGTCTGTTACAGAGGGACTGCCAGAATTCTCACTGTCTGAATTGAAGATCTGGTCCATTAATCTGTCATGAAAGATGACAGATGTAGCAGTGAAGATGTCAGAAATGTTGCTTACCTTCTTTTTCAGACAATGTGAATCCCTGATATACCCAGTAAATTGAAAAACAGGATTTACTTTCTTACTGTTGTTTTTTTTTATTATTATTATTGTTCAACCAATATGAGGCCCAAGAGCCATTCAAAGTAGAGGGCTATTGAGTGAGTTGCATCTCAGCGTCAGTCACTTTCCTACTGCTGTAACTTAGCTTCCCTGTGTCTCTTACTATAAATATATTTATGGTAATTGTTCTGATGAACTTACCTGTATGGTACA
Organism: Acanthosepion pharaonis; assembly: GCA_903632075.3. Classification (NCBI taxonomy): domain Eukaryota; kingdom Metazoa; phylum Mollusca; class Cephalopoda; order Sepiida; family Sepiidae; genus Acanthosepion; species Acanthosepion pharaonis. The sequence continues at coordinate 138,232 of CAHIKZ030000060.1, forward strand.
TAGAATTTATGAATTTTAGCACAGTACAAGTTTGGCAGCAAGGTCTCATCATTTTATAGTCGGAATGGCTAGATATAACCATAAGTTCTATGCTTACAGTTTCTTGCACTTCTCGCTTGTGGAACTCTCTTACGGCTCCTTGCTTTCCAGCCAACTTTAATCTTCAAAAATTTGAATGCAGTGTCAGTCTTTAATTATTGTCTTCTTAATTCTTGTTCTTTTATTGTTCTCTCTCCTTAATGATTTTTTTCATATTCTCTAAAAACTCAGTGGCTTTATTGCCTTGCTTAGGGATATGATTTCAAAAGAGAAAAAAAAGGACTTTGAAATGCCCAACTTAGTAGACATCAAAAAACAACATTTATCCACTTTGTCATACATACATATATATGTATATATTTTCCAATTGTCTATTTTATTCAATTTGTCTTTACAGATTTATTCTGAGAACTTTCACACATTATCAACATGAAAAAGAAAAACACACTTTTAGTCAGCAAAAAAAAGTTACTAATATCTCAAAAGTGGCTTACACAGGAGAGTCTTTTAAAATTTTTGAATTTCATTTAGCTACACATTTTGCATTGGTCATCACTTGCCTTGAAAAAGTCAAATGATGAAACATGTCAGCAAGGACTATTTTCCAATTGTCTATTTTATTCAATTTGTCTTTTTTACAGTCTTATTCTGAGAACTTTAATTAATATGCACAATATATATATATATATATATATATACACACTATAAATATATATATATATATATATATATATATATACATACACACACACTATAAATATATATATATATATATACACACACACTATATAAATATATATATATATATATATATATATATATATACACACACACACACACTACTACAGTTCAGAAGTTTGAGGCAAACCCTGCTAATGTTTTAAATTGTCCACCAAAGTAGTTGTTTTGTACTTTAAATAAGACAAAATTATTATACATGGTTAAAAAAAAAAAAAGGCGAGACATGATTTTATTTGAAATTTTACTATGACAAAAAGAAAAAGCATTTTATGATTGAATTTTCCTCTTGAAAAAATATCCTCCTGTAGCCTTGATTACTGCGGCACAAATTTTTTGCAAAAGTTTCTCAAAGTTTAATTGATTCCATTCTTTTCACAATAACTCTAAAGCTCTTTTTCATTTTTTTTTCATTCTTCTGTTAAGTTCATCCCATGCTAATTCTGGGGTTCCTTCAAACATTTGAACTGTAGTGTATATATATATAATATATATATATATATATATATATATATATATATATATATATATATACCCACACACAACATTCATTAAAAACAACTGATAAAGAACTGTGGTTATGTTTTTATTTAATTTTTCTTGCGTTCTTGTAATTTTTTTCTTTACAGTACAGAACATTTGGACAATTTCTACATGATTTATGTACAGAAAAAAGAAAAATTATATATATATATATATATAAGGATAAGGAACAAGTAGGAAACGTTTATAAATTTAACATGTTTCAATTTTATTTAAGCTTCATCAGAAAATGAAATATGGACGAGAAAAGAAAATTGTTATTTGTTGTTCTCATGTTTTTTTTTTGCTTTGCACTGGTTTGGTAGATCTAAAAACAAAAAAATGTATGTTTGCTATTTATTCCTTATACTATTTATCTGATATGTGGGTAGAAATCTCTCTTCAATGCCTGTTTTGAATGGGTTACGTACCTCTAACTACAAAAAGTGATTGAAAATGATGTCAGTACTTATTTTAAAAAGACAAGAAGCCAGATTTTAACAATGTCAATAGTGTACTGGCCATATTTGGAAATCAAGAATGTGTATTTTCAATTTTTATTTTATTTTATACGGTGTATAATAGCACTTATCCACCATTTATTATAGTGCCATAAAGTCCTTAAAAATGACTAATAAATGTGGTGAAAGTAATCTGAATGAACAAACTTTTGGACAATTTGTACATTCATTAAATCCAGAAAAGAAAACACGTGAACACATCCAAGAAAAACATAAAAAAAAAAAAACTAAACAAAAGTACCTTGTCAGTTTTGTTCAATGCAACACACACACAATATAACAGTGTCGATTTCTTTTGAAAGAAGGCTTTTATTTGTGAAGGGATGTCAAGCAGTTCTGTATCAAACATTATGGTCTTTTATTAATTAAGAAAAACCTTCATCGTTCATTATTTTTTCTTAGAATCTTTAGTTTTGTTTTAATTTCCCAAAGTAAGAGCAAGAAAAGGAGACAAAAAATAGAAAGACAAGAAAATTGAATTCTTCTTCCGACACCTTGGCCGGCAACTGTGGTTGCCATTTTGATTTTTTAACAGACAAATCTGTCTATTTATTATATTTAAGACAGGATTGATTAATTGTTTTTTCCGTTTCCAGCTCCTGACATTTCGAATCCATTTCTGACAGCTTCTGTTCTTGATGGCATGCAAATCAAATTCAATAAATATGTTTACCCTTGCAACATTCCTTATGTTGCACAGCATGTCCAAGGAAATGTTTATATCTATGTTCAACTCTGATGTTAAATAGCATTCATTTCTTATTTTCTGTGTTTTGGGGTTTTTTTTTTTTTTTTTTTACTTTGTTGGAGTTTTTATTTTTTTTTTTTTTTTTTTTTTTTAATATTTTTGGAGTTTTATTCTTTCATTGACTTTCCTGTTTTGTTGCACTTGATTTTTTTTTTATTAGTTTCTCTATGTGAGTGTCTCTCTCTCTCTCTCTCTATATATATATATATAGAGAGAGAGAGAGAGAAAAGACAAGAATGTTTACATTTTTACATGTACTTCTCAGGCACACACACACATATAGAGTGTGTTATATATATTTCTATTATGTGTATGTGTTATAAATAGTTCTATTATATATGTGGGTGAGTTTATTATATATATTATTCTACTATATATATGTTTCATATATTTTCAGACACACTGTGTCATATATAAATATTTTTCTTTTTTGGTTAGTTTCCTCAACTAGTTTCGACCACATGGCCATCATCAGGAGAAAAAAATCCCTGCTGCAGGAGTGAATGACTGTTTCTGAAGAAAGTGAACTTTGTGTAGTTTTCATTTGTTTTTTGTCATTAATTTTGGTCTGTCAAACAGACTCTTTCAAGTTATTTTTAAGATAGTATGGGAGACTTTAAGAATTCCTCCCTTAGTCATTTTGACAGTTTTATTGGTATGTGTGTGTTGAATGTATGTTATCTTTTAGTTGTTTAGGAGTGTGATGTGTTTATGTGTATATATTAGAATGAGTGTTTGTATAAGTTGTAGAAAAATCATGTGGTAGAGATAAACATTTAGTTGTGTAGCAAGCTAAGTGAACAATAATCCAACCTTTAGAAAGAGAGCTATTTATGTTGCTATAGAGCATCTCATTGTGCTAAAGTGGGATAGTCCATTGCTTGGGCTGTGATTGGCTGCTGGTACCTGAGTGGAGGTATTGATTCATCTGTTAGTTTGCAGGGTTTGTATTAAGTTACAACCTGCTTTATTTTTGTCTGCCAGCTGGACGCTAGCTGGGACCTTTACACCGGTAAGTGCTGTTTATTATTGTTATTCTACATCTCCTCCCCCCCCCCCATCGCGTGTGGGTAGTGGCCTTTGGGGAGGGATGAGTTCCTTTAAACCTGGCTGGTTGTGCGGAAGTAGTCTGGACAATGCCCGAGGGGTTTTTGTCCATGTTATTGTAGACGACTGAGCAGTGTTTGACGTTATTCCAGTGTCGAATGTTTGTGGCACTGGTGTAGGGGTCTCAGGTAAGGCACTAGGTCTTGGAACTGGAATTGTAGGTGTATCCAGTTTCCTGAGGAATCGGCAATTTAAAGGTAATTCTACCTGATCCATCAACTCTGATGACGGTATTGGTGGTTGGGGAGGGTTTCAATGACCTGACCTGTTGTGTCCCATGTTGGGTTGTTGGTCGTTGTAGTGCGACTATTTGTCTTTTTTGAGGGGGTTTAAGGTGTGTGCTGTTCTGTTGTATCGCTCTATGAGACGAAGCGTTCACGGGACAGACTTATCTCGCGATTTTGGGCTGCGGTTATCAATTCGCGTGTGGCTTATAGAGTGTGGGGTGGGATGGTATATAGTCACGTAGTCGGCGGTGGAGTAGTAGTTGAATAGGGGATAGCCCAATGTTTTGAATGGGCGTATTCCTGTATTGGAGGATGGCTCTTGCTTCACGATTATTGTCCAACGATCCTTGGGCTCCTGTGTTGCCATTTCACGATTCTCTTTGCCGTTTTGACAGCAAAGCTCTGCCCGACCATTGGATTGTGGGTAACCTGCAGATGATAACCTGTGTTTGACAGCCCAGTCTTGTAAAAAATTGCTTGAATGTAAAGGATGTGAAGGGTGGCCCACCATCAGTGCTGAGTTCCTCAGGAGCACCGTAGGCTTGAAATATGTCTCGGCAAATTGAAATGATCCTTGACGCATTAGCTTCTCCGTGGCTCAAGTGGTATAGATTTAGCCAGCCTGTTAACCTGTCAGCGCATGCTAAGTAACCATGGTTCCCAACATGGAAGATGTCCATGACGATTTGCTTGAATGGCCAATCAGGAGATGGTGTCAAGTTGATTGGCTCTTTTGGTTGACTCGGGGCAATTTTTGAGCAGAACGTACAACCCGCTCTAATGTTACGTATTGAAGCATTCATCCCGGGCCAATAAACAGATTTGTAGAAAAATCACGTGGTAGAGATAAACACTTAGTTGTGTAGCAAGCTAAGTGAACAATAATCCAACCTTTAGAAAGAGAGCTATTTATGTTGCCATAGAGCATCTCATTGTGCTAAAGTGGGATAGTCCATTGCTTGGGCTGTGATTAGCTGCTGGTACCTGAGTGGTACATATAAATACCAGCTTGATTCATCTGTTAGTTTGCAGGGTTTGTATTAAGTTACAACCTGCTTTATTTTTGTCTGCCAGCTGGACGCTAGCTGGGACCTTTACACCGGTAAGTGCTGTTTATTATTGTTATTCTACATAAGTGAGAGACTTCAACACCTCTACAAGCATGTCTGTCTTCTGTGGGTGAGAAATGTGGTTAGGGATTGATTTATGGGCTTATATATTAATTCTATCTAGGTTGTTAAATTTGTGCTTAAGCCAGTCTTTTGAGAGGCAAAATCCATTTGTCTTCATGTTCCTCTAGTATTTTCTAAGGTTATCTTTTCTGTCTATTTCTATTTTTTTCAATTGTAGTGAATTTTGCATGGCTTTTAAAATCATGTTTTTCTAGGCGGAAAATATCAGTCTACAGGTAATAATCTTTCAAGGGAGCCAACTTGATCTGATCATGATAATTATTAATTCTATAGTGAATGGACCATTCATATTTTCCCACATATCATTTCTGGCATAGTGTGTATTCAAATAAGTAAGTTATGTTATGACTATTATGTCATTTCTATTTATTTATATATATATTATGTGTGTATGTGTTAGATTTCTATTATGTGTGTATGTTTTAGATTTCTATTATGTGTGTATGTTTTAGATTTCTATTATGTGTGTATGTTTTAGATTTCTATTATGTGTGTATGTTTTAGATTTCTATTATGTGTGTGTTTTAGATTTCTATTATGTGTGTATGTTTTAGATTTCTATTTGTGTGTATGTTTTAGATTTCTATTATGTGTGTATGTTTTGTATTATGTGTGTATGTTTTAGATTTCTATTATGTGTGTGTGTTAGATTTCTATTATGTGTGTATGTTAGATGTCTATTATGTGTGTATGTGTGTTAGATTTCTACTATATATGTGTATGTGTGTGCGTGTGTTAGGTTTCTATTATATATATGTGTGCATGTTAGATTTCTGTTATATATATATATATATATAATAAAACATTAGGCAGCATATAATTTACATACAAAGAAATAATCACACATAGAATCAATCAGAAATATTAATGCGATTATTGGCAACATCCATCGCTAGCAGTGTATAATGTATGCATTAAAATACTGTTAATCCATAGAGTGAAGTGATCCTCGTCTATAAAATTGATGTCTGTTGTTTTCAGTTTATGTGTTCTTAAAATGCTAGTACTTACGAATAGTCTTCTATTCATCATCACGCATGTGTTTTTTTCCTTATAAAATCAAAAACTTGAAGACGAAATAATTGTTTGTCGACCGAATGATGTTTTATAGACGAGGATCACTTCACTCTATGGATTAACAGTATTTTAATGCATACATTATACACTGCTAGCGATGGATGTTGCCAATAATCGCATTAATATTTCTGATTGATTCTATGTGTGATTATTTCTTTGTATATATATATATATATATATATAACAGAAATCTATCTGTGTGTATTTGTATATATATATAAAATGTCCATTTGCAGAAGAAACATGTAGAGAAAAATTATTCTTTTTTATCAGGATGTGTTTGTATAAACACACACACACACACACACACATATATATATATATACAATAAAAATACTAACAAATGTGTAAAATTATGTACTTTGCCGTATATACAGTTAAGCAGAATTGTTCAGTATGAAATAGGAATGATAATCATTATTAAAATATAAGTAAAAATGTTCAATACTCATCAACGGTCAACTTGGAGATTATTCAATTCTTGTCAAGACTCCTGAGGAATGATTGGAAAATGATGAAACTCTGAGTTAACCATCAATAAGTATTGAACATTTCTACTTTAATAATGCATATATTTGTTCAAATTCTGATGCTTGGTCATGTGTTTAGTTTGGGCACTGTGTTGGATCAAAATTATTAGTCTGTGATACTGAGGCTGTGAGGAGGTTAATTCTAAACAGAAAAAGGGTTAATCCCAAAATGAAATATAAACTGGAATATAGATAGAGAGAATGGAAGACATTTTCCCTGGTAATGTGGAAGTGAAGAAAGGGCCATCTGAGGGCCCCTATGAATTGGAATGATGTACCAATAGTTTACTTTTTTTTTTATCTATCGATATTTTTTCTTTTTTTTTTTTTTTTTTTAAATTAAAAATTCACCCCAAGCAAAGCAGTAATGCCACTAAGAGTGAAAGAAAGTGAAAAGACTTTAGAAGTGACCAGAAATTCAATTCTCAACAGAAAACAAGGGATAAACCTCTATTCCTGTTCAAAAACCTGGGAGGAGCATGAACCAGACAGTAGGTGAATCTATCTACTCTTATTGAAGAAAAATGAATAAATAGTAAATAAAATTTCAGAATTTAGGTAGCAACTTTAGAAGGAACTGGGTACCTAATCCTATATAAGAAACAAGGGAGAAAACTCTATTCCAATTCAAAAGACCAGGGAGGAGTGTGAACTGTACAAGATATATAATGATGAAAGTGGAGACTTTAGAAACCCATGGTAATATTTTATTTTGCAAGACTGATTAATCAAATTCGTCTCATCAAACCAAATGGTTTCACAAACGGTTTTGGTTTGATGTTCTGAGATCAATCAATTGGTCTTGCGAAATAAAATATTACCATGGGTTTCTAAAGTCTCTGCTTTCATCATTATCATTTGCTCTGTTCTTACATTGAGCTCTCTCTGGATTTATATCCTCTTTGGAATTAGCCATATGAATTATCAAATAATGTTATTATTATTGATATTTTACACACACACACACACACACATATATATATATATATATATATATATATATATATATATATATATATATGAGAGGGAGTATGCAGGATATTACTAAATGAGTTTATTACCCACTCTGGTTGTGAGGTTCCTGTATCCATTTACATAAATATGTCAAGAGGTTACTTGCGGATTTCATATGCTTTTCTTGCTTTCTTTGTTCCTTGTGAGTGTTAAAGTCTATAAGCTCACTTTCTTCATTATGTAACTGAGAGACATTCACTGTTTCTTTTTTATTGCGAGCAAATGTTTCCTTCCAGATCCTAACCTTATAAAATTTCTTATTTGTTAAATGGACTGTCCATGATATATTTGCAGCATTTGTTGATAGAACTACATCTCTCACAAGTTTTTTTTTATTTTTATTTTATGATTAAACCGTCGAACACCCTTCTGTTTTGCTTTCAATATTAGTTTTTGATCCTTTAATAGCTTATTCAAATTTGGAAAAGCATCTTTCACTCTTCCTATGTGTCTTGAAACCTGTGTGTCACATTTTCCATCATTTGTTAGTACACTGCTCAGGTATTTGGATTTCCACATCTGTTGCATTCTGACATCCCCAGTGTGTAACTTACACCTTGTGTTGCCACTTTTTCTCACAGCTAAGTATAAGCACATATATAAACACAATATTTACAGAATTTTTTAAAAAGACTGTTTTTCATGGAAAGATTTTACTAATTTTACTAATTTTATAGACAAAAATTTATAATCCGAACATTATTTACACTATTGTCCTCATCTTTGTAATCATATTTATTACAACGTTTCGGCTACTGTACACTCCAGCCTTCTTCAGGTGGAATGTCGAACTGAACCCTTTATTTTGCTCACTGGGGTAGACTGTTCTAGTTCTATATACCATGTTTAATAGATGTTAGTTATCAGTTATCTCCTGTTAATTTTCCCTCTGAAAGTTCTCCACTGCCTTAACCAGGTATTGAACTCACACTGTTTAGGTCCTGTCACTGGATCTAACGCCTGTGCCATGTGTCCTTGAGGACATCTATTTATGAATTTCTGGGTATTATAAACCTATTGGCTTCAGCAACCATTTTTTTTACTAGTGCTCATATTGCAATTTTTTGCTGTTATCATAGTCTGTTTTTACCAGAGCTCATATTGCAACTTTTGTTGTTGTTATCACTTTTCTCTGGCACTCCTTACTACTGGTTTCCATATTGTATTTATTTCTATGCTTGGTCTGCTCAGGAGATTTTTGTGGCCTAGCATATGTGCTGATTCCTTAAGTTTACAAATTTTCCAATGGTGTTCCTTGTCTATGATCTCAACCTGATCCCACAGAGAGTGGTGATCTCCCTTCTCTCTCCATATGTGGTCAGCTATGCCTGATTTTTCCACTTCCCCTCATGTTACAGCTTTCTAGTGTTCTTGAAGCCTTACCTTAAGGGGGCGGCCTGTCTCCCCTTTATATTTCTTTCCACAGCTTCACAGGGTAGCGTACACACAGTTTTTAGTCATGTTCTTCTCTATTGGGGGGGGGTCTTACTTGGGAGAGATATCTGCAAAGTGTCATCAAGCTTTTGAAGGTTGTCCTGATGTTATATGGACTGCAAATCCTTTGTATTTTCTCTGATAACCCCTTCACATAAAGCAGGCAGACTGTTTTCTGAGTGTTGTTGTCCTCATCTTGTACCTGCCTATCCCAGTTTTTTGGTGTTGGTTAGATCCAGTGACAGGACCCAAAGAGTGTGAGTTCAATACCCAGTTAAAGTAGTGGAGACATTTGAGGGGGAAATTAACAGGAGATAACTGATATCCATTAAACATGGTATGTGGAACGAGAACAGTCTACCCCAGTGAGTGAAATAAAGGGTTAAGTTCGACATTCCAACCACCTGAAGAAGGCTGGAGTGTACAACGGCCGAAACGTTGTAATAAATATGGCGACAAAGATGAGGACAATAGTCCGAATAATGTAAATAATGTACATAATACCTTATCTCAGAAATATAGACAGATTTTATTTAGAAATTGACATTTTTATGAAATGAGGTGTTTTACATTTGATCAAAGTTATAAGACCAGCTGGGGGGCAGTTATTTGGCAATATGCTGTCTGACCACCTCAACATCTTTTTTGCTTTCTTGCAAAGTGTCTATGTAAAATTCAAATCATTTCTCCACAAGAAGGACAAATTTTACTTCAAGAATTTCTCATTTTTATGACATTTCTTCCTACATCCATTTGCTTAAATATGTCAAGTAGGTTACTAGCTTCTTTGCTCTTTGTTTCTTGTGAGTGTTAAATTTTCCAAGCTTACTTTCCTGATGATGTATCAGAGAGGTATTCAATGTATCTTTTTGATTGTTAAGAAACATTTCCTTACAGATTTAATTATCCTTATTAAATTTCTTATTTGTTAAATGGATAAACCATGATATATGTGCAACATTCGCTCATAGAACCATGTCTCTCATAAGTTTTTTCCTCTTTTTGCAGGTTAAATTGTCCACTATTAGAGATTAGATATGGCATAGCAATCCATCACCTTATGCTTTGTTTATATTATTACTTTTTTAATCTCTTAATAACCTATTCACACTTTCTATGTCTCCTTTTTTGTCATTTAGTTTTACTCTGTCTTGATAGTTGAAATGTAAGTTTGATTAATCTCTGAGAATTTTCTTCTTTTTTGTTTCATTGTTGTCTTGCTTCTCAAGAATCTTTTAAGGCTTAGATGTTCAAAATGATGCTAAATTCACATTAGCCAATTTTCCAAAACAAGGAAATTAAATGTAGGATTCCAGACCAATGTCTTATTGTATTCATTCTATAAAGCCTGAAGGAAAATTTTCAACTTTCTTTTCTTTAATTTTTATTTTTTATTTTAATTTAGTTTAACTTTTGTTTTTAGTTTTGAAATTTGTTTCTCAATACTTAGAAAAGCTAGGTTTGAGAAAATGTCTGGTTGAGTTTTGCCAAATGAAGTTGAAATAAGAAAGCTGAAGACATTTTTTGTTCAGTGTTCATAAAAACACTGGTTGAATAAAATTCTTATGAACCTCCAAAAGGTGAAATATTTTTTAATTTAAAATTATTTATGTAAAATTTGTATTCTTTTCCGATATGCAGTAGACTTGGCTACATACGAACTGATGACATGAAATCAGTGGGTGGAAGGCTTCCTAGTCTGATGCTAATGGTCAGGGCATAGGGTTTCTAAAGTGTGCCCTTCAAGTTAGGGGACATTGGCTGCAGTTCAAACTGGAGAGGGATGGGCTCCACCAGATTTACTTGCCCATGACAAGAGCTTCTTAATACTCATTTCCCATCTTTGGTAATATTTAAGATTGTTTACATATTAATTTAAAATTATTTATATAATTTATTGATGAGAAAAATAAAGTGTTTATTCTTTTTGGATAAAACTGCTTCTGCTGCCCCTATGAATCGTTACATCCGACACTCTCCTCGTTTATTCATATCACATACTTCATTCTTCTTCATCATTTTATGCACTGACTGCCAGCCAAGATGCCAATTATGGTTATTTCTAAAAGTTCTACTGATTCCATATAACCCAGTACTTCTGCTGCATGGTTGGATCATCAATATCTAAACTAGTTCCCCCACCAGGCTTTTTTCAGTTAAGCAGAATTAAAAATTCCTTTGTCTGAAGTCAATGGTTAGAGGATAAGGTTTCCAAATGAACCTATGGTTTAGATGATCTTGGTTGCGGTTGGTTTGACCTAGAGAGAAATGGGTTTCACTAAGGCAGCTTTTTCATCCAAGAACTATTATCTTGTGGAACAGACTCTCATGTGGATCATCCCTTGAACCATACAACCTCTTCAAGTCAAAGAGTAAATACTTATCTAGTTATAGTGAAGAAAATGGCAACTTACCTCGTCAACCCAAGCAACAGTGCGTCACATGTATCTTACGATGGAAAATGTGGCGAAAAAGAAAATTACTTACCAAAAAAAAGGGGCATGTATTCCGCATGACATGCTGAAGATGAAATATTTAAATTAAAAACAAGTTCGTCGCAGGAGTCGATATACAAGTATTTTGATATGCAAAAATTGACTGTCCTCTCCCAGCCGTCGACAAATGGAAAAAATGCTTGGCCGATAAAAGCAGTTGGTGTTCTCGAATCAAAAGAAAAAGTTGGTGTATTTTGGCTACCATGTTCATCAGAGAGTGAGTTATTCTTCTGATTGGTTATGTGCATCAGAATTTGTGAGATAGTACCTGTGAATCGAGTTTTCAGCATTTCTTTCTGCCCCTGATATTCGAGTCTGGACTTATAGTGGTTTGTTCTTTGTGTTATGGAAGTAATCTGTGACAAATATTTCCTTTGCTTTCAGAATGCTTACACTAGTTTTCTTATTTTCATAATTCTTCACTTCCTACAACATTCTTTTTTTTTATTCATATCACACACTACGTCCATTTTAGTGTCCCATACTTTCAGCCTTGTACCACATTTAAGCTATGCTTAGAAAATCACCATTTTAGTTAATTTTGTTTATGGCATATCAACATCTATATGTTATTTAATACTGAAATCTAATATTTTGATCACAATTATATACCTCCAACTACAGATAAAATGTGTTTTAATGTAAATAGTTATCGTTTGTCTGTATAAATAAGTATTATTGGTAATTTGACTATATAAATAGGTATTGCCAGTATTTTTTACTATAAAAATGTATTTTTATAGTGTTTTGCTTTTGTTTGAAGGTTCACTATTTTTTGCCTGTAGTTGCGACTCTAACAGGTGCTGTTACCCTGTATCAGGATGAACCTAGGAACAATAGCAATTAAGAGGTAGTTCCACACTCCTCAAGGCCTCCAATCATGAAAAGTTTGGAATAGAAATGATAATAGTAGCCATTTGCAATGGTTAAAAATGGCTTCAAACAAATAAATCCTTTACATGTTGAACAAAACTAACCCCCGTCAGGCCTGATGGATAAGTGCTACAAAATGATAAAAGAATAGATTTGCCAGATAACAAAAACCATATCACTTGAAGATTTCCAACAGCAGCAACAACAAAAATGGATAGCACAACTAGAAGAGGAAATAAATATATAATCAAAATGTTAACTCTCCACTCTACCAAAGACAAAAGGTTTGGAAGGAAACCCCGATCAGTATTACAAAGAAGAATAGGAGTTGGTCGACCTGAAAAATTGTTTTTAACCCCTCCACACTGTAGATGTATATCTACATTTTTAATGAAAGTGTTTTTTTTCTGACACAGATGAATAAACTCATCCAAACCATGAAAACAGCTACAAACATGTTTATACATAGATTTTGATTCATTTTATGCACTTCTGAGCTTTGAAACGAGTCTACTTGTCAACACATACATCTGGTAGAGATGTTAGCCACTGCTTGGGTGCTTCAAGGTGCCTCAGTTTCTTAGTTACTATATTAAAAACAAATAACAAAATTTTTTGGAAAATGAAACGCTTTTCCCAAAATTATTGGCAGTGAAGTCGTTAAAAGAAAGATTTTCTAAATTTAATCTGACAAAACTTAACTATTCAGAGAAAGAATGCCAAATAATTTCTGCATCGAAACTGCTAATTTTCCCATCCTCCTTACCATAAGTTTCGATCTGTAGAGTAGAAAGTTGGTTATCCAGATAAGACTGGCGGATATTATTTTCTTTTGATAACTGGTCATAAGGAAGCCATACTGAACATGAAAGAAAATTTTAATGTGTTTACTTTCATTTAGTCAGTGAATAAAATCACAGGAATATTGCTTATCAATTTGTAATATTTTACAAATAAAATCACATTATCCGTCATCAAAATAACAAAAATATTGCATTGAAAATTCATGGATGTCATATACTAACTAGCTTAAGAGCTGCCCTTTCAGGTGGCATGTAAGCTAGCTCCTTTGGTAGGCTCTTGGTTTGGCCTTCATCACAATAAGTACAGAGAACTAAATGTGATAGGCAACAATAAACTCTATAGAAGAACTCAAAACTGATCGCTACATTTAAGTATTGCATTAATATTTAAGCTTACCTTTTAAAGGTTCAACAGTAGTTTTTCTGCTGCCACTTCGTTTAAAGTCTTCGTGCACCAATCTAATAGTATCTTTTAGTATTAATTCTTACTATTTCAGTCCAACTCCGTTTACATATCTGTCCTTGCGTTTTCTCTTTTCCTATCTCTCAGAAATGCCCTTCAGTCTTTATTAGAACATATTATTTTTGACATAATACTTCTCACATTTATTTATTCGTCCCTGTGTCTAGACTCATAATACTGATTGTCAAGATGTTTTTTTTTTTTATTTTCTTTTCTCGGTACATTTTTTTTTTTTTTATTTGCTTCATTTCAAACCACGTCAGGGTACTGAAAATTTCTCATCCTGGCACATTTTTCAAAATCAGTATTTCAGTGATCTTGTTTGTTCAGCATTCACTGCCATAGCAATCTACTCGCAGATGAAGAAGAGACCTGAATCGACAAAAATTGGGGTTCTACAGAAGGATGCTGAGACTGAACATGTAAACAACAATGAAGTTTTAGAGAAAAATGAAAGCAGAAAGGACACTTGTACTTAAAGGAACAGCCCAACGTGTAAATCAAATATTGGTGTTACCAAAATCAAACAATTTAAATATCTAGGAAGGTGTTTTAACAAGGTGGGAAGTGCGACACTGACATCCAAAGGTGCAATGGCATAGCAAAAGATGCCTCTCAAAAGCTAAGTAAAGTATTAAGTTATAGAGAAAATGGAAACAAAATGAAAACTTATACTTAACATCAGGAAGATACAGTTGAAATTTCTAGTGCACATAATAAGGAGAGAGGGCTTGGGAAATCTGATGCACACAAGACCATTTGAGGGCAAAGGCAACAGAAGAACACAATATATAACTTAGTAGCTCAAGTAAACATCGCAGAACAAAGTTTGAGAAATAACAAAAGGGCAAAATTTATTAAGAGCTATGAAGGGGCGGAACATTGTGGGAACCCATGATCGTCTAGATCCCGAAGGGACACAGCAGATAAAAATTTCAATGATTAAAATACTGGAATGTTTCTATTTGGAGATGCATCAAGAATTTTTCAGGAACTTTTTATATTTAAATGAAAAATAACAGCTTTAAAATTTCTTATGGCAATTTTCTTTGAAATCAAAAGGTAATATTTGTTAAAGTCTTCTAGAGGATTCTCAGTTAGTTGTCATACATGATACATGTGTGGGTGATCATGTCTCTTACAATTTTTGATTGGATGGGCAGAAAATTCCCTACAGTAGATTGCTGTTTCCTTCTGTGATAAACTGGATACCAACCAAGGCTATAGGACACAGTTTGTCCTGCTATTCAACTTGTGTTTGTTTAGCTTCATATCATCATCTATGGGTTATTTAATGCTGAAATCTAAATATTTTGTGTGCAATTTTATTTTAGAAATAATAATGCTTTTAGTGATTCAAGTTTTATTTTATTTTTGGAATAATAATGGTGGTAGTGATCCCAGTTTTATTTTATTTTAGAAATAATAATACTGACCAGGCTCAACATTGCTTAACTTTGAGGATCATATGGTAATCTGTGTTTTAATCTGATGTGGCTGGTAGCCTCCTAGCTGTGGGTAGAAGAGATGGATTCATACCTTTCCCAAGGGTATTAGTGCATAAATGAATATAATTGTACTTGACTGGCATTCGAACTCTGATCTCCTATTTCTCATTCTGTACTGATACCCATTACACCACAAAACACAGGACGCTATACTCACCATATTCTGAAA
This sequence comes from Acanthosepion pharaonis, assembly GCA_903632075.3. Lineage (NCBI taxonomy): Eukaryota > Metazoa > Mollusca > Cephalopoda > Sepiida > Sepiidae > Acanthosepion > Acanthosepion pharaonis. The sequence goes on from CAHIKZ030000060.1 coordinate 153,693, forward strand.
TTACTGTATTTGCATTTGGATAACACACACCCTCATTCGGTGTGGTGTAATGGTTAGCAAGCTTGTCTCGCTAGATCAGTTACGACTGAAAAAGTGAGTTCAATCCTCACTAGATGCCCCATACTTTTGGCCTTGTGCCACATCTAAGCTACGCTTGGAAAATAACTATAAGACTCTCCCCCCACCCAATTGCAAGAGTATTTTTTGGTAAAAAATTTTAGTATGTTTCATCATATATTTATTGAAATATATTTTCAAGTGGTTTTTGTATGGGAAAAGGGATGATTTTTGTGCAATGCAAATAACATTGTGACAGTCGACTGGAATAAAGTATGGAATCCTATATCGTAACTTTAACCTTCAAAGGAAACTAAATTAAATTTTCTAAGACAGAAAAGAAATACAGGTACATTTGTATCAATAAGTACCAGTACATATAAACAAAACAAACTGATACGAAGCAATCAGTAAAGTACAATAAATGTGAATGAATTCTTATAGATAATTAGAGTACATCCCCTAGACTTCTAGAGAGCTGAGTTCCAATTCCAACTTGAACAGGTTATTGTAGTGATTAGGAAAACATCCTGTAGGGAGTATCTTCTATAGGGTAGTGGTTCCTGAGAAGAAGCTGTTGGAGGGGAACTTATTTCTTGCCAATAGAATGATTTCCTACAGATAATTACTGTAGATGCAAAAAAAGCAATCGGTAAAGTACAATAAATACGAAAGAATTTTTATAGATAATTACATTAGTTGCAAACAGAGCAATCAGTAAAGTACAATAAATACGAAAGAATTCTTATAGATAATTACATTAGTTGCAAACAGAGCAATCAGTAAAGTACAATAAATGCAAATAAATTCTTATAGATAATTACATTAGATGCAAACAAAGCAATCAGTAAAGTACAATGAATACGAAAGAATTCTTATAGATAATTAGAGTACATCCCCTAGCCTTCCGGAGAGCTGAGTTCCAATTCCAGTTGGGTTTGTTACATTCATTGATTGTTTCTGACATATTTGGCCCATAGTATTCTCAGCATCTTTCTGTAGAGCAACATTTCTAATGCTTCAAGTCTCTTTATCTGCAAGAAGATTCACTGTGATAAAAGAGGACTGATATTACATAATAGTTCAATACTCTTTGTTTCTCACAAAATATTTCTGTTTCTTTTGGAAGGTATCTTTTGATATCCCAATGTGCCTCAAGATTTTCTTTCTTAGACTCCCAGAAACTTAAATTTTTATCTTTTAAAAACTGTTGTCCCCTTCAAAAGCTTCAAAAAGAGACATTTGTTAAGTTGATTTCTTAAACTCCAAATTTTAAAATAATTACACTTGAATTATTTTAATGAAATAAAAAACAAAATATCAAAATTCAATTTCTAACAGATCACGACAGCTATTAGGGAGATGTGGTTAAATATTCTTTAATCTTTAAAAAAATTATTCAGTATTATTATTGCTTATAATATTATAATATAACATGGTACAAATATTATTATTGTTTATAATATTATAATATAACATGGTACAAATATTATTATTGTTTATAATATTATAATATAACATGGTACAAATATTATTATTGTTTATAATATTATAACATGGTACAAATATTATTATTGTTTATAATATTATAACATGGTACAAATATTATTATTGTTTATAATATTGTAATATAACATGGTACAAATATTATTATTGTTTATAATATTATAATATAACATGGTACAAATATTATTATTGTTTATAATATAACATGGTACAAATATTATTATTGTTTATAATATTATAATATAACATGGTACAAATATTATTATTTTTTAGGTATTCATGGTTACTTTTTAGTTTTTAATATCCGTTAGCAAATATGGAAATTATTATATAAATAATATTATAACATGATGCAATATTTGAATTATCGCTCTTTTGTTAAAATAGAATATTATAAAATAACATGGTAAGGACATTATTTTTCGACTAAGTTTGCGGCTATCTTAATTTTATGAAACATGGATTTTAAAAAAATTAAAATTGTTTAAAATTCTTATAAAATTCAGATGCAAAATATTTGACTCTTCTGATTTTATTAATTATTAAATTTAAAATGGTACAAATTATATAATTTTTTTTAATAATTATTGGTTACTTTTTAGACATTTTTAATATCTATTGCATCCCATGGAAAATTTTTGAATAATAAAAAATTTAAATTTATCACATGATGTCAATAAAATTTTAAAAATCAGAATTAGTTTTTGTTTTTCTGAAAGATTTTCAAAATTTCCAAGGACTTTGAATATAAGGACATTTTGTTTTACAGTATTTAAATTATTTGGACTACTGTCCTCATTTTGATAATAAAGTGCCAGAAAAAGATTTTAAAACAAAAACAATTAGCTCTACAAAATCATTCTTACGGAAAATTCAGATGCAAAAATGATTCTGACTCTTCATTAGGTTTTATTAATTAATAAATTTAAAATTATACAGGACACCTGGCACAGTGGATAAAGGTTTTTTAATTAATGACAGGATTTTGGGCAGTTGAGAATTTGAGAGGGAATTAATAGGGAATATCTATTGATGTGTTAAAAAAAACATTTTGGAATAATGCAATGAAATAAAATTTAAATTTCATCTCTCTGATAGATGTCACGATCTGTAAAATTTAATAAAAAAAAATGAGAATTAGTTTTAATTTTCATAAAAGACATCTCAAAATTAGACAGATCTTTTTTTGTTTTAAATATATATTATATATATTTTTTTTTTGCATAGTATTTAAATTATTTGGATTTTATTCCTCTTCATTTTGTATTAATAATGAAGTGCAAAAAAAAAAAAAAGAATTTTTTAATAACAAGACTGTTGCAATCTTTGAGCTTTATTACAAAATCATGCTAAATGTTGGCAAAAATTTATTTTTAGAGCATTAGTTAAAAATGATATGTTTAATGGATGTCAGGGTTTATAATATCTCCTGTTAAATTCAGTACACAGAACCCTCAAGGACACCTGGCACAGTGGATAAATTCATTGGTTTGATCCGTCTGACAGGAGTTGGGGCAGTTGAGAACTGAGAGGTCTCTCCTTAACTCCGTTAACCTCTCTCTCTCCCTTCCCTCTCCTTGGCTCCGTTTGCCTCTCTCTCCCCTTCCCTCTCCTCTCTCTCCCCTTCCCTCTCCTTGGCTCCGTTTGCCTCTCTCTCCCCTTCCTCCCCTGGTCCCTCCTCAAAGGGCTCCGTTTGCCCCCCCCGTCCCTCCTCAAGGGGGCCCCCGTTTCAAGGGCTCCCCTCTCTCTCCCCCGTCCCTCTCCTGGGCTCCGTTTGCCCCTCTCTCCCCCCGTCCCTCTCCTGGGCTCCGTTTCTTAAATAACCTTTTATTTTTCTTCTTTTGTACATAATTCATTTTTCCCATGAGTTTTTATTTCAGCCAGTGTACATGTCCTGAGACAACAAACATTCTTCTTTGCTTGTATTGAAATACATATCCCACTTCATATATGATAGAACATTCAATTTACATTGAAATATGGATAGTGCTTCCATTAAGTGATAAGAATTTCCATATCTTAGCTGTGATTGTTCTCTGACCTTTGCCAAAGAAGGTAAAGTTAAATACTGTAAATTCGGTTTGCATCTGTTTGCCAATTTAAGCATATCAATATTTTAATGTATTTCCTTGTTATTTTCTGCCTATCTTTGTCCTTCTGAAGATCACATAGTCATGAAACTGACAGTCTATATTCAGTGTTGATGCCTATGTCCATGATGTTTACATCTATAAATTCTTTATCTCCTATACTGAGTACTCTTCCTCTACAAATAGAGCAAATTCTAAATATGGATAACTCTGCTTGTTCCGTAGTTAATCATAGCTGTGTAGGTGGGGTAATGTTGCTAGTATATATAATTTTATTGCCATGTCAATCAAGAACATAGGTGTCATGGCTCTCCAATGATTCTTTTTCTGCATTTCCATGCCTTTTTTGGAAAGGTTTCCTTGTTGCTTTCTGCCTTTTCTCCTAGATTGACTGCCACCTAAGGTTAGAAACCCCAATCTGCTCAGCTATATAATCCATAGCTGGGGGGAAAAAAATTTAATACTTTTCCTGAGGACTATTCTTCTTCTGTTTGTTTCTGGACATAGTTGATTATGGCTCTCCACAACATCCTACTCTACTTTGTAGCTCATAGCAATATTTGTCTTTATTATCTCTCCAATTCCCTTCTCTACCATGCATTTACGCATGCTCTTTAGTTACTCAGTTTTCCCTCTGCTCTTTCTTGCCTGTATGTTCTGTGAGTGTTAAGTTTTCTAATCCTTCTTTCCTCATGTATCTAAGAAATTTCAACTGTTTGTTTCTCATTCTGTGGGCATAAAATACCATCTTCAAATTCTGATTAAATTTTGGTTAACATTTTCATTACTGCATTGTTATAGAATTGTTGCCTGGCTGTGTTGGCCCATTTTGGAAAAATAGAAAATTGTCATTTACTGGAAATAACTATAAAAACATTGACAGCAATTTCTCATGGGCACTGCCATTTTGGATTTGATCAGATATTCTGCAGTACAGACTAAACTAAATGACGTCCGAATGCACAATATGATAAAAACATATCACCAAACTGATCATATTGCATGTTACTCTATCTATACTGATTTGGAAATAGTGCTCAACTCGAGTTAGTTCATAACACAAATGCAAGCAACAATTTTTTCACAGTGTCTTGGAAAACTGCATATATATCAACAACATGCAATGAAAGTTTTCTAAGTACATTTATAGCAGCACAAGGGTTCACTTGGTATATCAATGACTACAACCCAGTGGATGAAAAGAATGTTTCTGAAGGTTTGTGGGTATGATTTAGAAAACTACAATAATTTCTTACTCACTTCTGGCATTGCTGTTTTCAGTGACAGTATGTTCAGCATATTTACATGCATTGTGTCTTTTCATTTTCTTAAATCAATGTAAGAAATATCAAGATTTATCAATTATTACATTAATGTAAAAACCAAAATTTATTGGATAAATCTAAATGAAAAATCAAATCATTTTTCTGCCTTGAGGGTCCTAAAACCAAACAAAAAAAAAACAGTGAAATCAATAGTCTGAAATTTTCCATAAAAACATGTTCCCACAGACATAAATATGTGTGTGCATATATATATATATATATATATATATATATATATATATATATATATATATATAAGAGTTTATAGTTGTGCCAATGAGAGAAAAATAGTATATTTTAAAAAGAGAAAAAATGAAAAACGTTTTTGGTTTTAATGTGGATTTTTTTTTTTTTTTACATATTATATTTTATTTTCCATAATTTTGCTATACAGGTTTCCGGTTTCATGACCTTCATTGGGCAAAGAGTGGTTATTTCCACATATTATTAAAATGAATTAATTCTCCATGTTAAATGTTCTCTTCTTTTTCTTTTTTTTTTTTGGGTAGTAGTGACACAAATGTCTTTCTTGGACTGGTAGTGAGAAAGTTCTTCTGCTTAAACGGTAATAAAACAATTAAGATTAGTCCAAGAAAGGGTTAGGAAAGATTTCTGTATTCTTATCTTTTAATGACCATGGTATGTTCTTTGATCTATTTCCATTTTTTTGCTAGTATGAGTATGTATATTCCCTCTCCATACATACATGCTGTCTTATTATAAGGAATTAATATACACACACACGTGCACATACACACACACACATACTTCCTATGTTGCGTAGGTTTCGTGTGTATGCTTGTGAGTAGTCTATTTGTTTTTTGCCAGTGTTTGTATTCCTGCTCCATTGATACCTGTGTGTATGCATTTGAGTTGTCCAACTACTATTTTGGGCCATTATGCATGTATCTTGTGTGTTTTTGTGTGTGGGATTATGATCTATTTAGTGCTGGTTTAAATTTTTTGAAGTTTTTTCTTGTATTTGTAGGTAAGAATAATTGTCTGTTTCGTATATTGGCATAATTTTAAATTTACCATGACTACATTTATAGATGTGTTGTGATACAAAGTTTTCTCTGTTTTTGGGTAATTTGATGTTGCTTTTGTGAAGGGAAACTCTTTTGTTTAGTGCTTGGCTGATACCTATATATGATTTCTTGCATTTGAGTGCATAAATCACATATTTAGTGTTGCAGTTTAAATTTTTATTCATTATGAATGTTGTTTTGGCATTTTCAGAAGTCTAGGAGTTTCTTTCTATAATGATATCACAAAGCCCAGTTTTTTGTTGCATTTTATGACCCCCTGTATTGTGTGTTGGTTAAATTTGGAGGAGGTTAATGTGTGTTTCAGGTTTTTAGATTAGCATTTGCTTGTAATTATTTTGGTTGTTTTTAGTATATTTTTCAGTTTGTCATTCTTGCTAAGTAGGTCTAGATTTTTTGTAATTTCTGTTAATAGTTCTGGATTTTTCTGTATGTTGCAGCATATGCTAGAGTTCGATGTTATAGTTTTTTTGATTTTGTAGTTGGTCTAAAGGAATTTTTTTTTGTGAGTTCAAAACCTTTGTTTATTAGTGTTGTGGGGTAGCCTCATTTTCTTAAAAAGTTCTTCTAGGTGGGTTTTTTCAAAGGTGTTTGTGAGTCATTATATTACAAACTCCACTTGCTAGAGAATAGTGGATGGATTTTAGGGTGATGGCTCTTGAAATAAAGATATTGCTGGGGGTCTGTAGGTTAGTGGCATGTATGTATGTATGTATGTATGTATGTGTATATATATATATATATATATATATATATATATATAATTCAATAATACCATAGGATGTGCAGGTGGTGTAATGAATAGCGGTTTGGAAGGAGTACTGTGTTCAAAATCCACTTGTGCTTGTTACTTTGATTTACACACAAAAACTCTTGGAAATGTATAAATCTTTCTCATTTGTTATTCTCAAAACTTTCTCAGTTGTTCTCAAAAAAAAAAAAGAAAAAAAAGAAAAAGAATCATTAATGTAATATTCACTTGCCAGAAGAAGAAAAACAAAAACAAAGAATTCTTCTTACAATCGAAAATGTTTCAGCTTTAAATAATCCACAAAACCAATCAATCGATCAGTAATATCTTATGAGTTTCACTTTTTGATCAATGAAAAAAAAAGTGAAATCAATCTATATTATTGGGCTGCTTCATCTCAATATTGGTTTTCATTCAAATTCACTACTTGAGATGTCGATAACTTATTCAACATTTGGGAGGGATAGTGAAAAGACAAATCATACTGAGTGCTACAAAGGATAGGAAGTTGTGGAGAGTTATGATTGCCTACACCCTGAAGGAAGATGGCACAGAGAAGAAGAACCTATTATAAGACAAAATCTCTGGATGTATTTCACCCTACTCAAATTCAATATTTGTAGCCCAGGGTAGCTTAAGACTAACTCAATCTCAGTATCACTTTTTGCATTATTGTTATTTTCGATAACTGATCTCCTGTGGTAAGGCACAATACATTGAGTGACATTTGTGCTGGGTCCTGTTAAGGGCTTTTGATTGGGCCTTCATCACAATAGATAGGCAATAATAAATGTGATAGGCAATAATAAACTGCAGAAGAAATCAAATTTGATCACTGCATTTAAGTATTGAATTAATGTTTAAGCTTACCTTTTAAAAGTTCAATGATAATTCTTCTGCTGCTCTTAAAATTAAAGACAATTTGATGAATGTAGGTCCTTACTTTCTGCACAAACAATTATTTTTATTTCATGGGTGTCTTTCACTGGATTTTGTAATTTTGATTATTCCCACATTTATTTCCAAGTTATAAAAATTATCGTATCATTAAAATTTGTCACAGAAAATCACATTAGAAAAAAAAAATTGCTGAAAACAATTACAGTAATGAAACCTTGGGAATCCAAAATGTCAGGATTGTTGGTCCAGATCTGATCCAGAATGTTGTTAATTTGTTCACGGATTTGATCTGATTTCAAAATGGTAGAATATTTGGGGCTACAATCTCTAGGAGTAAAGTTGAAAACATGGACAATTTTATTTTGAAATGCTGTAATTTGAGAACAGTCATTTTTTTCATTTGAACATGAGCTGTTGAAAGTTAGAGAGTTGTGTCCCTTTAATTGTTTCTATCAGTAGAAGCCAAGATGGCGAATCTAAAAACAATTGCAGTAATGAAAACTTGAGAATCCAAAATTTCAGGGATGTGGGTCTGAATCTAGCTTGGAATATTTTTAATTTTCTCATGGTGGTGGATTCATATCAAAATGGTATTATATGTTGGGCTACAGCCTCCAGGAGTAATGAGGAAAAACTGTGACACAGTGACTTGCATTTATTATATCAATTGAATTACATTCTGTGAACTCCATTAGAATACTTAATATGAAAAAAAAACTGAAAGTACAAACAGGAGTATCCTTTGTTTCCTGTATATAATTTGGGTTTCTAGTTCCTTCTACAGTCTTTTTTATTCTCTTTCACTCGCCTCTTGCATCATAATAGCATTATTTCCTTGCTTGTGTTGAATTGATTAAAAAAGAATTGAATGTATTTTGGCACCTTTGCATATTTATCCACAGTATTTCTATTAAACTTGTTTCCTTTAACATTCGAGTCCAGAATGGTGTAAGAAATATGACATTATTAAAGAGGAACTTATTTTCTGACTATCAAACGTCTGCATGTGACTTTGTATGTGCCTGTCAGTGCTGTGCATTAGTGACTTACATTTACTTGTACCATTTAATGTGAACACATGCACAATGTTTTACAGATTTTGAAATAAAACATTAGAATTGTACATTCCCTTCCTACTCAGTCTGGACTTTCCTAGGCTGAGCAAGAAAATCATAATATTGGAAACAAAAAAAATGTTAATATTTTAAACCTTAAAAAAATAGTAAAAATAGTCCGAATAATGTAAATGATGTACTTAAAAAAAATATAATTGTAAGATTTGATTGATTATTGTTGGAAATTATTTGGTAATAAATAGAATTGTTTTTACTTTTTTTTTTTAATTTTGTAGAACTATTTTCAGGTTTGTCATTGAATCAAAATATATATGTCCACCCAGTTTGAATGTAAATTAATTGAACTTTTGTGTCACAAAAGCTAATTTCCCTGTCTGTCTGGCAACAACCCCTAGTTAACAGGAAAAGATTGTAAGCTGAAATGTATGACCTTTTGAAGTAATTTTTATTCTTGTTGTATTTAAACTGAATATATTTTCTAACAAATGTAACATTTTAAATTGGTCAAACAATTTAGATTTGATCATCTTGTCATGAGTGATATGCCACTGTAGGAGTGGGCTCCACAAAACCCATTGAAATCAAAGAGACAAGTGAAGAAAAATTAAGATTTAGTTTCTCATTAGCTGTGCCTTTTGTTATGACAAAAGTGGACATACTGAAAGAAAGTCTTGTAAAGAAATGGAATGGATAGAATTGGTTGAATATTTCACATATTTCCATTTTTCATTTTGACGACTCACTCTTGTCCTTTCCACTCATTGTTTTTCCCTTCCCTCTTCATCAGCTTTCTCCTCCCACCCTCTTGTCATTATCTCTCCTCACTTTTCTATTTTCCTCTATTCCTGTCCCATCCTGGGTAAGACGATAAACTACATCCACATCCATGGTAAGACGATAAACTACGTCCAACAGCAAGGCCTCTGATCAGGAGGCTTTGAGGAGTGTGGAACCACCTCTTAATTGCTGGTATTCCCAGGTCCACCCTGACCTGGGGTGGTAGCACCTGTTAGGGTCCCAGCTATGGGCAAATAGTTAACCCCGAGACTGAGGTAAAAAGCATTTTAAAAGTGTAAAAATAGGTTTTAATACCAGAAATACTTTGTAAAAAATATTATTACCAGAAATAAATTTTTGAAGAAAAAAAATATTACCAGCAATATGTTTTTGAAAAAAAAACTATTACCAGCAGTACTTTTAAAAAAAAATATTACCAGCTATACGTTTTTGAAAAAATATTACCAGCTATACATTTTTGAGGAAAAAGATATTACCAGGAAAAAAAAAGTTGTCGGCATTAGATGACCCATTGAGGTGTTGATATGCCGTAAAACAAACCAAACCAATCTACTCCTGTCTTTCTGCTAAATCAAGTTGGAGTACCATTTCTCATGCAGTCACCAAAGTTAAGCACCACTGAGCCTGCTCAGTCCCTAGATGGGTGACTATTTGGGAATACTAGGTGCTATAAACTTGAATGTGTGGGTGATGTAATAGATAATGTCTTGTTAATGTTAATCAGAGAGCAGAGTTCCGATTTCAGTTTGTTATATTCACTTGAGCCCAAATACCCTTGGGAAAGCTATGAATTCACTTCTTCACCCCCCAGCTATGGATTAATTAGTAAAATGTGTATCATTAAATCATTATCACCTCTGAAAATGAAAGAAAAAAAATCTTAGGATCTAAAAATATTTCCTGGCTTTAAATCACTTGCAAAGGGTTGATAAGACATAAAAAAAAATGATTCAATCAAACACTATTTTCTTCTTTTCATCTTCACCTCTCACTCTTGTCCTTCCCCTCATTGTTTCCTTTCACTTTACTCTTCAACAGCTTTCTCCTCCCACCCTTGTTATCTCTCCCCTCACTCTTCTATTATTCTCTATTTGTTTTCCCCTACTTTGTTTTCTACTCCTCTCTTCCTCTCTTTGTTTTTACTTTCACTTTCTTCCACCTCTCTATATTTACTTTCTCTTTCCTTATTTATTTACTTTCTCTTTCCTTATTTATTTACTTTCTCTTTCCTTATTTATTTACTTTCTCTTTCCTTATTTATTTATTTTCTCTTTCCTTATTTATTTACTTTCTCTTTCCTTATTTATTTACTTCCCCATCTTTTCCTTCACTTTCTTCCTCTTTATTTCCTCTTCTCCATCACCTCTTTCTGTATGCCTTCCCCTCTTTATATTAGTTTCACTTTCCTTCTCTCTTTTCTTCTTTTTATTTTTCCTTTCAATTTCTTCATTCTCTATTTCCCCACCCTCTCCACTTTTTTCTTCTCCTCCTCCCTGTTTACTTTGATTTTCTGCATCTATTTTCTGCTCTCCCTCATCTCTATCATTCTTCCTCTCTATCTGTATCTTTCCTTCTCCCTTCTTCTCTGTATCTTTCCTTCTCCCTTCTTCTCTGTATCTTTCCTTCTCCCTTCTTCTCTGTATCTTTCTCTCTCTTCACCTTTTTCCTCTCTATATTTTCTTTGACTTTTCCTTTTTCATTTTCTGCTGCTCCTCATCTCCATCTTTCTGTTCACTTTTTTCTCTCCTCAATGTTTTCATATTGTCTTCCTCTCTATGTTTTCTTTGACTTTCCTCATCTATTTTCTTTCCCCCCCTTTCCTTGTTTTTCTTCCTTTCATCTTTCTTTCCTTGTAGCTGCCTTTGATTTTCCATTCTTTCTCTTTCTCTCTTCACTGCATCATCTATCTTTCTGTCCTTCTAATTTGCTGTTAATGACAGCCATTGTTACTGAACAATACTGCTTCAATAACCATCCTTTTTTTTCCTTTACCCACATTATTCCACCCCAAGGGCATCTCTACCATCATGCGCCACTATCTTCGGTGAAAAGCATAACCATCATCTGTTACAATCTCAAGAAGCTTCCACACAATCTCAACTGCTTCTTTTCTTCTTTCCCCACCACTAACCATTTTCTTGTGAACCATCATGGCAGCATGTAGAGTGAGGGCTGTTCAAGAAATTAAGAATCCCTCCCTGGCTTCATATTGTTGACCACTACTCTCTACCGTTGAGATTATGCTTTTCTGCTTACCTGTGTTCTTTCCAGGTGTTCTTATACATACATACATATACATACATACATATATATATATATATATATATATATATATATATATATATATATTTTAAAAACACATACATTTATATATTAACAAGTATTGTACGTAATCAGGAATGGATATGCAGATATTAGAATTGATAAGCAAAGATCAAATTCCAGCCAAGTCTGTTGCATTCATTTTTGCACTAATGCCTTTGGAAAAAGGAGGAATCAGTGTCCCACACCACCACCATGACCACCATCTCTGTACTACCCTCGAATATGCGGACTCTGGGTTTTTGGGGCAGTGTTTTGTGACCCTCGCTATCTTACCAACATCTTTTTTTTTTATTTGACCTAAATTTATATACGTTACAAATTAAACTAAGTATAACTGACTATTAAAGGATTAAAAATATTGGCAGATTTTGACGTCATTCTTGGGTCATTTTTAATTTTTTTTTTTTTTTTACATCCAGTTCTTTGATTTTGATTTGCTAAGTTTTGAAAAAAAAAAACACTATATAAAAAATTCACTCTTTTTTTATCCATAATTTTGAATGTGTTAAAAATCTGAAGTTGATGTTAAAAATTACTGCAAAACATTGTCAATTTATTTAAGATGGCGTGATCTATTAAGACATATCTCTAATTTGTATTTAGATACATTTGTATTTACTTTTAATTTTTCTAGTTGAATTATTCACCGGTTTTCCTCTTGATCCATTATTATAATAAAATTTGTACTTTATATGGATACTACCTTATAAAAATTGAGATGTAAGTAGAGTGGGTGGGGGTTTGCATCATAAATTTGGCAGGAGGGGTATCATAGATTGGGGGGCGGTATGAGATTCCTGCCCACCACCAAAGGTAGAGGTTAAATAACAGGGTAAACTGAGCTCTCTAGCCTTACATGGCAACCAATCTAAGAGAAAAAACAAATCTTTTCCTCCCTAATAATTACACCATAACATTTGTGTTGAGATGTTGAGGTTTTCATTTTGGATTCTTATCATAAATCCATTTTTCATCACTTATGGTCGAATGGCTAGTGGCGAAGAATGGGACACTGGAAGAGAGCTGAGTTTAAATGGTGATCTTTTCTAAAACTTTCAAATAATTTACAAGAGCTAATTGATTGCATAATTAATAAAAAGTTGAGTCAACTTCAGAGATGCTCTTAAGGTATCTCTAACATTGACGAGCTGCATTGTTTAATTCTGTCAGGACTGACCATCACAGCTAGTAACCGCCATCTATTCCTTTGGTATGGATAAGGTTTCACTCAAACAGCTTCTTCCCCAGAATTCCCATTTTCTGGAACAGTCTCTGAAGATGATGCTTCACAAACTGCTACAATGTCAACCTCTTTATGTCTCGAGTCAACCAATAGCTATTCTACCTGTCCCCATAGTATTCATCTTGAGTGGCTCTTGGGCCTTGTATATAGTTTTAAAAAAAAAATGCTTGTTGATCTGGGTAATGATCAAAGAATTTCAAACTGAACCCTTTATTTAGCCAATTGTAGTTGATGTTACACAAACCCTGTGTAAGGCTTATCTTCTTTTCAGTTATTGCTTGCCTGGTTTCCACTGAATTCAAGTTTACAGCCCAGGGATTGAACTTAGAATTACTAACCAATGGTTTCATCCACTAGGCTTGTGTCATGAGAGTGAAAGTTTTGATATATTTGTTTAATAAATCCTACTCATTATATATGTAATCATTAGTGTGCATATATATATATATATATATATATATATATATATATATATATATATATATACACACACACACACACACACACACACACACACATATATACATTGAGGTCATCAACCATCAGTGATAGTCTGTTTCATGCTTAAATGCTTAAGCATGAAACAGAAAGATTACCACTGGGTGTTGACCTCAATGTCCACTTTTATATTTACGTATGTTCTATCCCTGATATTGAATACTTAAATTAATATAGCATACCTTCATATATATATATATATATATATATATATATATATATATAATGATTTTAAAAATCAGTTGAATCCTCTACCTTTGTTTAAACTTTACGTTATCCTCAGAAGATTTTTAGCAATTGACCTCCCAACCAGGAAATTCAAAATCTTGAGTCCTTGCATACATACTAAAAAATTCCTCTTAAGCACATATGAGTTTTTTTTTTTTTTTTTTTTGATGGGGAGTACATTTCAATTCACCCACTCCTATACATTTATAATACCCTTGCTTTACTTCTTTTCCCTCTTCTTCACCCTCCTTCTTCGAATCCTCCTCCTTCCCCCTCTTTCCTCGAATCCTCCTCCTTCCCCCTCTTTCCTCGAATCCTCCTCCTTCCCCCTCCTTCTTCGAATCCTCCTCCTTCCATTCTATCACAACAATGTCATGCATTTATTTATTTATTTTTTAAAAAAATAATATAGCGTTCATTAGTTTCTTAAAAATAAAGTGTTGGAAAGTCAATTGATAAAAATTGCCTGAGTATAATATAAGGTTGAAACCATGGTGACAGATTCAACCCATTTCCTAAACATGTTTTTTTTTATTTTTTTCAACATAGGTATTGTGCACTTTTTAATACTGTTGTTTGCTGGCCTGATTCAACTCTAACCATTAACCTTTTATATATTACACACACACACATATATGTATCTCTATCTATAAAAGGCAGGATGTGTGTGTGTGTGTGTGTAACAAATGCACGGACGCAATTTTCAACGGATTTACACCAGAATTTACATGCACATGCTCTAAGTTAGTGGGAAGGCCATGACTAACTTTGCATTTCCCAACTCCCATCCATAGTGGAAATAATCGATTTTTTTCATGCTTCTATGGAAGTTTTCATGTAGTTTGTGGCCATTTTCTATTGGCCAGCGTGAGAGCCAACAGCTGGCTGACATGAATGCTAACTAGCATGCTAGCATGCAAAAAATTGATAGTTGCATTCGTCACAAGTGGGAAAAATTTAAATCTGCATGGCACTTTACTCCAATTGGCTCATTCGCTTGCTAAAACTCAACGTTGATTCTGATTCCACAGAACTGGGTTGGGTGTGAAAAAGTATCTGTTGTTAACATTCTTTTTTCATTCGGTTTTTCCAGTTGCGAGTCCTTTTTTAAAGCTGATCGTTTTGTGTTCATTTTGTTTCATTCTTTTTACGTAACAGATTTAATGTTTAGTATAGAGCTTAGAAAAAAATTGCAGTGTGAGATAGGCAAGAAGTAAGGCATGTAGCAACATCAGCACGGCAAAGGGCTCTCCTTTAAAGGCAAGGAAGGGCAAAAATATTTTAAGTCAAGTGATAACGATTGCTGTACGAGTCGTACGATTTTTCAATCAAGCACGGTCAACGCCGGGCCATGCTGCTAGTATGAAATATATGGGGTGACAGAAATACTCCCCATAAATACCGCCCACATAATATTAAGACAATAGATGTAGGTACTATTGCCACTAATATCTTACCATTATATGGGAGGTATTTCTGTCACACCTCGTATCTGTTTCTTAAATATAATTTTTAGCTTTGCAATTTATTTTTATTTTATTTTTACAGTAAGGTCCACTCTGTACAAGGCCTGGAAGCCACTTGAGGTAGAGGATTACATTAAGGAATAGTTTACATATATAGAAGAATAAAATATAATGGTTAACTCTAGACTTGTACAGGTTAAAATTGTAGTGATCAAGGAAACATCCTCTTGGGAGTCTGTAAGTGTAATGCAATATAAGTAATATTTCCAAACAGTCACCCATTTAACCATTGATTAGGTTTGACATTGCTTAACTTCCATGATTGAACAAAAACAACTTGAGAGAGGATTTCTGAAGGGAGATTTTTTTTTTTTTAACAGAAAAGTTCACCCTGTACAAGGCCTGGGGCCACTTGAGATAGAGGGTTACTCTAAGGAATAGTTTATATGGATAGATGGGGGAAGATGATGGTTAACTCTAGACTTGAACAGGTTAAGATTTTTAGTGGTTGGGGAAACATTGTCTAGGCTGACACAACAGGTTATACTGCTAATATGAATGTGGAGTAGGGATCACTTTTTTTTTTATAAACGATAAGTTTAAACAAATAGACTTTTACACTTGGATTTTTATTTTTAGTCCATAATAATGAAGATAAAAAGATGGACATGAATTTTTAGTTACTTTTGTGCAATTGTGTATTATAACCACATAGAAAATGCTCAAAATAAATTCAGTTCATCCAAAGATAATGGTGATTATAAGTATTCTTAGTTTCTACTGATTACAGAAGAAACCATACATTACCATTTTGGTCTGAAGCATTTTTTTTTTTTTTTTAACTGTGATAACAAATGGAATACAAATCTCTCTCTCCTTTCTTTCCTACCCATTTCTAACAATACTTCTTCTCACTCTCTCTTCTTTTTCCCCACTTTCCCTGTTTCCTACCTGTTGTTAATATTACAAAGCCCCCCCCCCCCAACTTCTTATTTTCTTCTGATTCTTTTTTTAAAGATATATATATACAGGTTGGTGCAAAAGTAGGACTACAAAAAAAAATAAATGTTCACAAAAGATTGTAGTGATTGTAATAATACTTTCTGTATACCTACTTTTGCATCCCCCTGTATTATAAGTCCTAGAGGAATTTTAATTGTGAATTGTTTCAAATTTCATACAAATAGTCCTCAGTTGATTTTATTATATTTCAAATGACAAGACTTTGCACCATTGCTAAAACAATCTCCTCATTATTTTAGCTGATTTTAATAATTCTTTCTGTAAAGGAATCATTTGATATACAATAAAATCAACTGGTGGCTATTTGCATGAAAATTCCAACAACTAACAATTGAAATTCCACTGAGACTTAAAAAATAAAGAGAGTGGGAGAGAACCCTTAATTTATCCTTAGAAACCCCATAAGCTTCTTTTTTTTTCTCTCTTTTTCTTTCAAATGCTTTTATTCTATCAAATGATATATACAGATATCGGCTTGTTTTCTCATTGCACTGTTGTGAATTTCAAGAAACTGTTTTACGTCATTTTCATTTTAAAGATGTGTCAAATCAAATAAAGAAAAATCTGTTTTATTTCTTTTTTTCATGATGTTAAAGTGATGTTTGGCAATTGAAATGAATTTATCTTAAGATTTTTGTGCGAAATACCTTCATATTTATGAGGCTGAAATGTCAGCTTTCATTTGCAAGAAGGCTGTTAGATATTTGGATAATTACTTTCATTACTTTGTTCGTTATTCTCCTGGGCGGAAGTGAATGCTGGACAATTTCCTTATAGCTGAAGAGGAAACTTGAAGCCACAGTGATGTGCTTCTACTAATGAATGAAAAGAATACCATGGATGGGGCATGTGAAAGAAAAAAAAAGGAAGTTTTAAGGCAAATAGAAAATGGACACATGGCACAGTTCGACATTCCAACCACCTGAAAAAGGCCAGAGCGTACAATGGCCAAAACATTGTAATAAATATGGTGAAAAAAGATGAGAACAGTAGTCCGAATAATGTAAATAATGTACATAATACCTCATCTCAGGTATATAAACAGATACTAGTTAGGTTTTCATGCTGAATTGTTCTATTCAGTGAGGGGATAGTGGGGACGGCTATGAAGAACCAGAAAATTTTTTTTTTTCCGATTTCTTCATTCAAAATTTATTGAGGAACATCTAATGCACCAGAGTGTCTTAAGATCAGCAAAATATGGTAACTGAGGATCCATAAAAATAAGGAATGAGGATCCATGATTGCCTACATTGTGAAGGGACGTGACATTTAAAAATGAAAATTTAACAAACACTTCTCTGTATGATTCAAGAATATTGTGGAGTTGTATGCTTGACATTGAGATCAGAAAACTATATTTTATCACACACATGCACATACACATTTTTATATATATATATATATATATATATATATATATATATATGTGTGTGTGTGTGTAATTTTGAGAAGTTGTTATAATTTTAAGTGTCATTAGAATTACTGGAGTCCTACCGTTTTCACTCTAAAATGATGAAAGTCAGGCTATAAAGACTGAAATTCTTTCCAAATCAATTTGTTCATTTCGTTTTATCAAACATTTGAAGCAAATTTCCAAATTTGTGTCATTATTTTTAACCAGTCTTCACTTAACATCAGGATGTGTTATAAATTTATCTGTGCTTTTTCAAACTAGGCTTTATGAGGATTGTTTCCTTCTCTAGATACAGTCTCCAATTCTGAGTACATTTGAAGTGATATATCATGCAAGATGGGTAGGGTTTATTCTGGATGACCTTCTTGGTTGGAGTTACTCAATCCACATGTCTGGTTTTTGAAGCTGAGAAATTAATGGATGAAAGCCAAATATTTTTTTTGGGCTTTGGCATTAATGAAAGCATAGGAATGGATTTTTTTTTTTTTTTGCTTACAGTGAAAGTGTCATATATATATATATATATATATATATATCATATTTTTTTTTTTTTTTTTTTTTTTGAAAGAATATACCAGTCTGTAACTGCCAAATCTGAAAGGGAGATACTTTATAGGTAGGCGAATTTGTTGGCAAATTTCTTGTAAGCCAATTCCCACAAATATTTATTGATTTCAGTATCATTTTAATTTGAAAACATCAGTAGATGCGGTGATGTAGTATTCATTTCCTTTTTATCTGTGAATGAAAACTTATCCGTTTTTATGTTTATTTCTCTGAAACCATTACTGTAGATGTAATGCAAAAATTTCGTCTTCAGCTGTAGCTGTTAGAACATCTGAAGTTTTCTCTATCTAGCATTGATCATGCTCATCAATCTAGCTCGTGAGCTGTTTGCATCTATCTGGCTAGCTTACTACCTGCCTATTATCTCATTAGTTCATTTACCTTATATCAGCATGTATAAAGTAAATAAATAAGTAATGGTAGGTGTATATCTGTGTCACAAATACATATCCGAGGGCTTTCCCACTTATGTCTTACTGGATGTAGGAGGACCCATAATGGAAGTCCTCCTGAATCTTTACACATGAAAGCAAACCCTGCTTCAGGGCGTTTTATTAAAGACTCTTGAAAGAAAAAAAAAATGTTTATCTACTAAGTATGTATATAATAGGTATTTTCCATATGCCCATATCATAACAGAATGTGATATAAGGTTGTGTATATTGATGCCTTAGGCATCAGGTAATGACACTAGCTCCCTCTCTAGTACTGTCTAGATTGTTGCCACCTCTGGGGATTGAGCTAATATCGATTTTAAACTCTCCAGCTGTGCCAGGGAATTAGTAATATGAGATAATGTTGGATTAAAATATAAAAAAACAATTTGTTTACCTTTCAGAAACAGAAAGTTAGTAGACATGAGCTCTTTAAAAGATCTTAATGATAGAGATGCTTCCCTTCATAAGGATAATTGAACTTTGCCTTGAAGTCCTTTGTGACTGAGTTGGTCAAAGCATGCTAAACTTTGTAATGGTTTCTATTACACAAGTGTGATGCTGCTTCAAACCCTGTCAAAGAACATGTTTTCTTTATTAAAAGCTCTTGAAAAACCCATTCCATTAAAGCAAAAATAATAAAAAACAGATACATTCTATGCAAACATATATATCCATTTTATATATATATATATATATATATATATAAATTCATGAATTATTCACACAAAAAACAAATGCAAAAGGTTAATGATTTAATTGGCGAAATCCATAAATGCAAACAATTCAAATAATATACAAAACCCTCGAATCCGTTATGAATGAAATGATCCTTGTTTCTATAAATTTTCTGCCATATTAGTTCTTTTTTACTACAAGCTTTTCGTCTGTTCCTACAGACATCTTCAGGTATGGAATTTTCGGCTACAACAATACATATATTTTCGTTGTCCTCTTATTACTAAGAGAAAAAACAAGAACAACATCTATTCCATACCTGAAGATGTCTGTAGGAACAGACGAAAGCTTGTAGTAAAAATAAGAACTAATACGGCAGAAATTTATAGAAACAAGGATCATTTCATTCATAACGGATTCGGAGGTTTTTGTATATTATTTGAATTGTTTGCAACGATGGATTTCTTGCCAATTAAATCATTAACCTTTGCATTTGTTTTTTGTGTGAATAATTCATGAATATATATATATATATATATATATATGATTATTTAAAATATTATAATAAGAGGCCAGTAAAAAACAAATGTGTGGCTGCCTAGAAAGGTGTAAACATCAAAAAACATCAACCTGCCTGAGGAGATATAGTGATCAAAACCTGAGTAGCATGGTTGTGAGAGCTTTTTTTCAATATATATATATATATATATATATATATATATATATATATCATAAGATGAAATATTGATTTACAAGAATAATTTTATATTTATGACTTTGTAAAACCTAATCCATAATGTTTTTCTTTTTCTTATATTCTTTCACACTCATTAATCCCCACCACCACCACCATGTCTTAGTGGCTTTTTTACCTTGCTTGGAGTGTCATGATTTAAAAAAAAAGATTGTATAGCATCAGTGATTATGGCATGTCTATTTGTACAAAAGTTCTACCACTGTCTTGATGAATTGTGAAATTTGCCAAATCCTTGTTGCTGACAGCTTTATTCTATATCGTATTGCCTATACCAAAAGGCACCAATTTCTTGAAGCTCTTATGATTAAAACTTATAAAAATCTAATTAAACAGGGTTTTGTTTTAGTCATTAGTATTAATGTATTAAATGTATTTAAGTAATGGAAGGATTAGTAATGCCGAAACAGATAAACCTGCACATCATAAAATAAGTCTAGATTCAATTTCTAATTTGAATTTATGTATATGATTTAGGTGTGGAACGTTTTTACAGAGCTTGGCAAATAAATGTGAAAACAATTATTTATTCATAAATTAATAAACATTTACTAAATTATTAAAATGTATGAACCAACTATAAGGAAATCTTTATTATTTACCATTTTATAAAGTTTGGATCAATTGGCTGATGTTTTTCCAACTACTCAAATAAATATGATAAATAGTCCCCAAGTACACATGGTCCAGTGGCTAAAAGTATTGGTTAAGTAATGCAAAAAGTTACTTCATTTGACCCAGAGAGTTCAATACCTGGCTCAGTTACTAAAAGGAATTAACTGAACTGAGATATCAAAAAAGACATGACACCTGGAATTAGAACTATCTTCCATTATGGACTAAAAAGGTTTGGTTTGAACTTCCGATATGTATATCACCTGAAGAAGGCTGGAGTGTACAGTGGCTGAAATTTTGTGAACATGGCAAGAAAGATAAGCACAACAGCCCAAATGGTGTAAATATTTTCAATGCATCATCTCAGGAATATAGACAGATGTTGTAAATAAAAAGTCGAATAAATAAATAGTGTTTAATATTTTGATTTACATTGTTTGGACTGTTGTCCTCATCTTTATTATCATGTTTACAATGTTTTGGCCATTGTACGCTCAGCCTTCTTCAGCTGATTGGAATTTCGAACTGAACCCTTTATTTCATCCACCGGGGTAGATTGTTCTAGTTCTACGTGCCATGCCTCTTCCAGATGACTCAGTGATTTCCCTTTAACTCAACACTCCAAGATTTTGTTCACCATTGCCATAGCTAGACAAGCCTGCTTTGGGATCGAGTCACTGGATTCAACTAAAGCTTTTATCCAGTGTGCTATGTGTTCTTGAGGACATGAACGTATGCATTTTTTGAACTTATAAACTAATGTTTTTTTACCAGAGTTCATATTGGAATTTTGTTCTTATTGCTTTTCTCTAGTATTCTGTATTAGTGGTTACTATATTGTATTCATGTCTATGCTTGGTTGGCTTAGGAGAATTTTGTGGCCTAGCACATGTGCTGATTCTTTGAGTTTTCATATTTTCTAATGATGTTCTCTGTCTATTATTTCAACCTCATCCCACAGGGAGTAATAATCTTCCTTTTCCATACATATGTTGTCAGCTCTGCCTGATTTTTCTATTTTCCCTTGTGTTACAGCTTTACAATATTCTTGTAGTCTTACCTTAAGGGGGTGGCCTGTTTAATATTTTTGTCGTAAATTCTCAAGAACAAAAAATGTATGAATTCATTTTTGTATGTTGAGGTTTTATTACAATTCTAATCATTTATTATTAAAACAATAAACAATGCAGGTAGTTAAAGTGATTTCATGGGAAATAAGACCCTCTTTTTTATTGTAGACAGGTTTATCCACATTTGCCCAAGAGTGGAGGGAAATTTTCTTATGAATTCAAGTTGAGTGGTGTCAAAATAAGTTTTTACCAGTAGCCCTTTCTGTTTTAAGATGTATATGTATATATGTACCTGTTGCTTCAAGTCTCTTATTCACCTATAAGGAGATTGTCCCAGCCATATAGGAGCATTTGATATTACATAGCAATTCAGTACACTTTTCTTTGTTTCTGATTTTCCTGTTTCTTAATACTTTGGTAGCATCTTTCACTACTCCAAATCATTTTCAAATTTTCCAGTCACTGTGAAAATATTTTCTGAATATTTTGAGGAAATTGTTTATTATTCGTTACTATACAGAAGGGTCATTATTACATTACAGTTTAGCACTCTATTCTCTTTTTCTAATTATATCATTATTATTATTATTATTATTATTACTAATATATTCGAGTCATAGATAGTCTTTAGATGTGTACATGCAATAAAATTTGCAGTAAAGGTCTGTAAAAAATGAAAATACTTTTGTGGCACTGTTTATATAAATAATAATCTCTATCTATAAAAGGCAGGATGTGTGTGTGTGTGCGCGTGTATGTAATGAATGCACATGCTCCAAGTTAGTGGGAAGGCCAAAACAGGCTTTGCATTTCCCAACTCCCATCAATAGTGGAAATAATTGATTTTTTTCATGTTTCTACAGCAGTTTTCATGTAGTTTTCAGCCATTTTGTACTGGCCAGAGTGAGAGCCAATAGTTGGCTATCACGAATAGGCAGGAAGATTCTATTGGCCAGCATGAGAGCCAACAGCTGACTGACACGAATGTTAGCTAGCATGCAAAAAGAATCGATAGCTGCATTCGTCACAAGTGGGAAAAATTTAAATCTGCATGGCACTTTACTCCAATTGGCTCATTCGCTTGCTTAAACTCAACGTTGATTCTGATTCCGCAGAATTGGGTTGGGTGTGAAAAAGTATCTGTTGTTAACATTCTTTTTTCATTCAGTTTTTCCAGTTGCGAGTCCTTTTTTAAAGCTGATCATTTTGTGTTCATTTTGTTTAGTTCTTTTTTTGTAACAGATTTAATGTTTAGTATAGAGCTTAGAAAAAATTCGCAGTGTGAGATAGGCAAGAAGTAAGGCATGTAGCAACATCAGCACTTTGACAAAGGGCACTCCTTTAAAAAAAAAGGCAAGGAAGGGCAAAAATATTTTAAGTCAAGTGATAGCAATTGCTGTATGAATTGTACAATTTTTGAATCAAGCACAGGCAATGCCAGGCCATGCTGCTAGTAATAAATATATTTGAGTCATAGATTGTCTTTAGATATATACAGGGTGTGATGGATAAATTATCGTGTTAATTATGCAGTCAAATTCAAAAAATTCAACCTTAGTGTTGCAACTGCATGCTCCAAAAGTTTGCATCCATTAACAATAACACATTTAAAAATAAACATATTTTGATTCACATTTAATTTTTTTGTCTCGGATGCTACCTGAATTTTACCAGAAACAAAATAATTTCCATGCCTGAAGATGAGTGAATGTACAGTTGAAAGTACTTGCATATTAAAAAAAGACCTTATACAGCTTATAATTTTTTAAAAACAAGGGTCATAACATTCATTGAGTGATTTGTAGGTTAATGCAGCTTTAAAATTTTGTTTGCAAAGGGATTTCGCCATTTTATATCATTAACTTTAATTTTTGTATGAATGATTCATTGTAATATAAATTGAACTGCACCACATATTTGATATATATATATATATATATATATATATATATATAGTTGGATTAATGTGACATCAATACAACTAAGTATGTTAGCTCTATCACTGATATTGAGCACTTTCCAATAAGTACTGCACATATATAATATATAAATAATATATATAAAAAAATTGATTTTATATATATATATACCCTGTCATCCTGCACATCACCAATATCTGTGTGGGTAAATCTAAGAAATTCTTCTTTGTCACTGTCCATAAAAAGTTCCACTATTGACATAAGATATCCATGCCTCACCCGTCACCACTGTGATCCCAAAACAAACATTTTTAAAAGATTTTATTAAAATTTGCTGATAAAATAACCATTTTAGGACAAAATGACTGACATCCAGTGATTCCCAGTTCCTATCACAAGCTTCATGAAGTCATTTTCATAGTAATAAGTTATTTTTAGAAATGTACTTTCCCTTTGAAACAAATCTCTTTTACTCCGCAAACATGTCCACCTGGAGAATATTGAGAAAGAGTATTGCCAGTGGACATATACACCTGCAGAGTTGTACAGGTTAAGTTGGTGAATGCTGCCATAATCCTTGCCTTCAATTCATCTTTGGTATCACAAGGAGTTGATCTCTCACTCAACTGCATCTCACACATAATAATCAAGAGGGTTCAGTCTGGGGAGTTAGTTGGCCAGATGTAAGGCATGATGTGGTCACAAAAGTTGTGTGACAACCTTGACTGGGTTCTCTTGCTAGTGTGGCATTGTGCAGAGTACTGTTGCTAGACATAGGGTCTTCCAGCAGCAACCCTTTTGACTCAGGGTAGCACCACCTTCTCAAGACACATGATATAGGCCTCCATGTTCAGTCTGAGGCCCTGTGGGAAAAAGAATAGAGGCATAATATCATTATCACTAATGATTGGTTCAAACACCATGGATGTTGACTGGATATATCATCCAACTCTTTCCAAATCCTCTGCTCTCTCCTCAGATTGACACCCAAACACTCTGAAATGTTTGTATTGGAGCTTCCAGTGCGAATGCCAAGCAGTACAATATGCTGTTTTCAAATTTCTGGTGAATTGTGTCATGGAGCCCTTTTTCTCACAGATGGTGCCCAACTGACCCTACTATACTGTAAAATCAACAAAATAAAAAACAAACGATGCGCATGTACAAAATTAAAAATATAAAATGGCGCAAATTCTCCCATCACACACTGTACGCAAAATTAGCTTTCAAGTAAAAATCTTTGTTTTTAATCATTTCAGAAGTGAAAAATGCATATTACGAATATGTGTTGGAAAAATATCAGTTGATCCTGGAAAGAGACCAAGATTGTATTTGTCAGTGAAGAACATGGGAGTTTGGTCCACATGGCAAAAGTTCTAATGAAGATGGCTGAGTGAAACTTGTTCCTTATCAAATGAATATAAAGAGAATAGTGATAGTTTGTCATTGTGAATATACCACATATATTTTTATATCATTTCACCCCAAATAAAGAAATAAAGCCACTGAGACACAAGAGGGTTACTGATTGTTAGAGAATATGAGAAAAAGAAAAAAACATTATAGAGAACAATAAAAAGAATTAAGAACACAAAAGATAATGATTGATATTGCATTTAAATATTTGAAGATCAAAGTTGATTGGAAAGCAAGATGCTTTAAGACAGTTCCACTAACAAAAAGTGTGAAGGGAAAAAACTGTTATCATAGAACTTAGTTACATCCAGCCATTCCAAATGTATAATGATGAAATCTAGCTGCCATAAAAGATATGTAACAAAATAAAAATACTTTTTGATATATGCTCATATTTTCCTTATTTGTATAAACAATGTTATCAATAGCTCTCAGATAGATTGCAGGCAGAACAGCTCATTTTTATCCAACTTTTAAGTGTCTGAAGAAATCCTTTTCTAGAATTCACACTGGCTTCTAGTATCATTTTAATGGTAAGCCAATTCAATGTGCAAACTAAAAATTATTTCCTGTGAGCATTCTAAGCTAAAGATGGCATTTTAAGTGGTGTATAGAATGTATTTTGCTCTTTGCAAAACTTTACCCAAGTCTGTCATGGATAGATCTAAAAGCTATAACTTCATATTATTATTATTATCATCATCATACACTGATATAGCAAAAGTCATGAGATACTAACCTTTAGCACTCTGCAGGTGACTATTTTCTCCAAGCAAAATGTTAGTCCTGCCAATTCAAGTTGAATTTGAATTTCTTGGTTGTGTAGTCACATCCTTCTATGACAACACCTAAAACAATCTTGGCTGAAATTGAGAGCCAGGCTCCTGCAATTTCAAATATATTGAACTAATATATAAAACACTATATTTTGAAGAGTTCCATATACAGTAAAAGGGGAAGTAATATTTATAAATGATGCAGAGTGCTAAATGTTAAAGATAATGGTCCATATGTGGCACCATTGTACCTTGACATAGAAATGTCCAGACCTACACTATAGGCAAAAAGTTTGCAGCCACCTTTTGGATTTAATAATTAATAAGTTTTATACCTTCTTTAGTTTAATTAACTTCTACTAAGCTTGAATGCTGAAACTATTTATCCACTTTTTTTAGAGAGGGCTTTTTTTATTATTTACTCTTAGTTCATTCAAGTGTCCCAAGAGCCCCTTAAGGTAGAGGATTACTGAATGGAATTGTTTTAAAGGAGGGAAAAGAAGGAAGTAAAAAATGCATATTATGAGTATTTGTAGGATAGATATCAGTTGACTCCAGAAAGAGACCAAGATTGTTGTTGTTTGGAAAGCATCCTCTTGGGAGTTTGGTTTCACAGTTTTAGAGAAGAGGTTGGCTGAGTAGAACTTGATCCTTATCAGACGAATGGATGAGGTCTTACTTCTATCAAGTCAGAACCCTGATTCTTTCTCACTGCTCATCTTCCTAACTCTACATCATATTAAAGAGTTTTCTGCCTCTTAACATCTCTACAGATGGCTCATCACCCCTAATAACTGGCTTGTAACTGACTGTTCTCTATAAGCAGCTTGCAATTGACTATTTTAACAATAACTCTATGTGAAAGTTGGCACCACTAGGAAAATTGGCTCCCTGTGCCGCACCAGGAAGTTTTTCTTGCCGGAGTCGATCCTTCAAATCTACAAATCAACCATTTGCCCTTGCATGGAGTATTGCTGCCATATATTGTCTGGAGCCCCTTCTAATTGTCTCAAGGTCCTTGATAAAATCCAAAGACGGATATGCAATGAAATTGGCCCTGATCTGGCATCTCGTCTGCAGCCGCTCTTTCACAGACGTGCCATTGCCTCCCTCTGTCTTTTTTTTACAAATACTTTCATGGTAACTGCTCTGATGAGCTGCTTTCGCTGGTTCCCAGACATCATGAATTTAAGCGTTCAACTAGGCTGGCATCTCACTCTTACCGTTTCACTGTCAAAATTGTTAAATGTAGCTGTCTCTTCTACTCCAATAGAATCATATCTTGCACTTCTCGCCTGTGGAACTCCCTCCCCTCTTGTTTCCCTGATAGCTATAATCTCTAACTATTCAAATGTAATGTCAATTGACATCTCCAGATGCTCTGATCTATCCCCTAACCATCTTTTCATCCTTTCCTCTATCACTCCTCTTTGTTCTTGCTTCTACTCTGTAACCACTTTCGTGCTAGTGGCTTCCCACCTTGCTTGTGGTTGAAAGCCTTAAAGAAAAAAGAAAAAATGTAAACCTCTGACTGGAAATTCTTATCTTCCAGTCATGTGGCACTTCACCTCAAATGTTTTTATTTATTTATTGATTTACTCTTTCCTTTTTTTTTTTTTTAAAAGATTTTACTGCTTAGTCATGAAGTACCAGACTCGTCGGGCCCCAGATAAAATTATTTTGAGCCCTTTTGACTTTGTGCGGCTTACAGCCATATCACATTGAATCACATGTTCTTGTACTAACACCAAAGTTAAGCAACAGAGGGTTTTTTCTTAGCCTTAATCAGAAGTTTTTCTTTTGAGATAATGCAGCTATTTACTAAACTTAGTTGAATCTTGCTCTAACCTCCAGGAATGTAGTATTCTTCAAGGTGGTAGTAGTGGGAAGGTGAGGGCTTAGGACCATATCACGTTGAAACATCGGTTCCTGTAAAATCAACAAACTTAAGCAACATCAAGCCTGGTCAGTACCTAAATGAGTGACTGCTTGAGAATACCAAGTGCTGTAAGCTTGGATGCACAGGTGGTGTAATGGAAAGCGTCTTGGAATTTGAAAGTTTCATCTGGGCTTGTTATATTCACTTACGTGCAAATAACCCTGGGAATGGTATGAATCTACCTCTTTCCCCCCCAGGCATGGGTTAATTAGTATTAGTAAGCTATATCAGCAAAAATTATTTTCATTTCCAAACTTTCTTATAATCTAAAGAAATATTGCGTAGTTTTAAATAATCTGCCAAATGTTAAGCTGTGTAAAACAAATCAATCATTTGACTTTGTAGGTGTTCTAATCATGGCCAGATCCTTTTGTGTCGCTCTACATTGTGAAGTATTGTATATGTCAATGTACATGGTGACCTTTTAACCTTAAAACAATACACACAGACACCCTAAAAAAGTAGAGGGTTGTCTTACAATCCAGGTATAAAATGTGAACCATAAATGGTTTATGGTAGGTTGTTAGCATGGGAAATATTTGCCTCACCTCCTCTTTTTTTGATAATGTTAAACAAAACCACAATTGGATGTGTGTCTCAACAAGTCATTTAAAGATCGCATTCGAGAACAGTGGAAGAAGTGGATGGTTAATGGGGGAAAAGTAATTCAGGCTACTGTAATAACCTACCGAAAACGTAGCACTCCCTCATGAGGCATTGTAGATTGTGGGAGTTAATTGACAATATCTCCCCACTGTCTCTTTTTTTTTTATTAGAATTTGAATGAAAAGAAAGAACATGCTTACTGAATTTACTTAGTAAATTCAATACATTTTAAAATACGATTTAGGAGGGGGAGTCTGGTACGACAAATATAGCCTGAAACCTACATGTTAACGTGAGAATTTGGGTGTCGTCTTATATGCCCAGTCACCTTGAATGCTGGCATATACTCTATAATTTTAAGAGAAAATAATAACATCATCTTTCCTAATAGGAATCAAGGTAAAATGTTACGGTATTTATGTTATTTATTTATCATTTCTTACATCTCTGGAATTAGTCAAGATAGTGTGTAAACATGATTGTCAGTAGAAGGAGATCCCTGTCTTTGATTTGCAGATCCACTTTTCAGTGTTAATCTCATTTAAGAATCTGAACAAAAAGCATCTTGAATGAATTTGATGGTGTTTTTTTTTTTTTTTGTTTGTTTTTTTAAGGACCACAAGCTGTAAAATCAAAATTTGCAATGGCATTTCTTATTCATAAAGCAACAATAATAGTATTTCTAGGTGGGCTGAGAGGAGTTAATTTACTCTTGTAAATGAAAATAATTCATTTTTGGACCCCCCCCCCCTTTTATTTTAAGGAAGTAGTTCATTTTCTTTAATTTTTTGTTTTTCCTTGAAGATGTTTACCTTGGAAATGATGCCTGAATTTTTTTTTTTTTTTAAAATGCATGAATATTTGGTAATATCGAGCAAAACAAAAAATCGGAAATTAGCTTCAAGAATCAGGATTTGGCATGTTTATACTTGTCCAATTTGTTTTAGGCTGACATATTTTTGTTTTGATCACCATTTTTTTTTTTTTTTTTATTTCACTCAAGAAAGTCTTGTTGGAGAATTAATTCAGGTGCACAAAATGTTCGTTCCAGCAAGATAACTCAGTCTTTTGCTTGACTTGGAGAGACGCAAAACTGATATTTGAAACCCTTAGCTGACTTCCAGGGGCTCTATAGATTGAAACTACATCAATACATATAGGATATGTTGCAAATTTCACCAAATTCCATGCTGCAAAAAATCCCAACTCAGTTTGGGAAGATATGGTTTTTGATTGGATGTAACAATTCCAGTGTTGGCTTTCTTTTGTTCCAACCTGATATGTGTAAGATAGTCCAGTATAATTTAGTATCATCTCTGCATGGTTCTTTTTACTTGGACTTTGTGTGAGATAATCCAGAAGAACCAAATTCAATTCCACGTCTTGGTGATGTCCAGTGAAAAGACGGATAGTTCTTGTAATTGGAGTAATACTTTTCCAAAACTTTATTAATGGAATATTAGCTGATTTAAAGTTTAATTAATCTGATTTTAAATAAATATTACTTTTACTTTAAGTTTGAAATATTGCAGAAATACATTTTTTTAACATAGCAGTAGCTGTTTATTTAAGCTGCTGACATGTTTGACAGATTGATGTTTATCTATTGTTGTTCTATGGGTGCTTTAGTGTAAAAAAAAAAAAGAAAGTAATTTTAGATATATTTATTAAGTATTCATTAATCTTAATAATTTAAGAAAATATTCTCTGTAATCTAATGCCTTATTGAATTTTAGATACTTTCAGGCTTTATATTTACTATAGTTCTCATTCTTATTTTCTGATAATGTCATGTATGGGCCACCATATCTACAAAAATCAGCACATTTATACACATGTAAAAAATTTTAAATTCTTTTTAAAATATTGGTGTGTGATGATTTGTACTAAGCTTTTCCATTTATGATAAGTAAATATAATGTTCACTTAATAATAATATCATCTAAAAGGATGCAATTAATACAGAATTTTAACATTTAAAACTTAAATTATTCTAATTAAAATTAAAAAAAAGAAAACAATTCTTGTAAAAATTGATTATTCACTGAAAAAGCCTTTTTCCTAAGACAATAGTGTACTTAATATATATTATTTATGAAAGCAATCAAAAACTATTCTAATTAATTAATATCAGAGTTTTATTGCATTTTTTATTTTATGATTCAGAGCAGATTTTCAGTAACTGGTGTTTTTTTTTTTTGTTTGGCAACAACAAATTGATGATTTAAATTCTCCAAGATGTCCTTTTAAATAATATAAATATGAAGAAGGTAGAATTTTAATTTCTCAAAAATTTCATAAAATTAAGTGGGAGTAACAAATGTCAAAAGAAAACATTTTGTTTTTAAATAATTTAATTCATTTGTGAATAAGTCCTGGACATTTCATTAAAATCCAACAATTGTTTGATTTATGCATTAATTTCCAAAACATTGTGTTTCTTACTACAAAAAGGAGCTAAATTTCCCATACTAATTTTTTGCCCACCTACTGATGTAAGAAAACAAGATTTTATCCAAAGTTCTTGGATGGATATGAACTGATTTCTTCTCTCCTCAGCTAAGTATGGCAGAGTGGGCTCTCTAGCTTGTGTTGGTAACCAGTCTAGGAGAGCTCTGAAGAACAGCTCTGAATTCAGAACTGGATGGGTTTAGGAACAAGGAACATTATATTCATGTTCAGAATGTTTTTAGAAAGAGCAATACAAATGCAGAAGGATATTTACTTATGTTTATAGATTATACAAAGGTGTTCGATGAAGTATGCCCTAAAGATTGGTTAGAACTGCTCAGCAACCTTTACATATTACTGATGTTATTTTCATACATTTGCCTGGAAGCTTACTTAGTTAACGACCTTTTTACTGAACTTAATTGTCTCAATTATTGCGCAAGGGTTAGTGTTATTGTCCAGGTTAGGACCAAGTAAGAACAACACGAACACAAGAGTAGAAATAACGAAGGTATATTACACAAAATAATAATACAAGATGTGGAAGGTGTTAGTATGACTGTCAGTCTGGTTTGGAGTGAACTACTATCAGCTCGACTTGATTTGTCCCTCTCTCTTAAGCAGCGTAGTATTCATAGTGTTAGGAAGAGTTCATTCTGTAGTTATAGGTAAGGACCCGTGACAGTTAGGAACTTTGGTAAATTTGTTTAAGTTATTTAGAAAAGCAATGACAAGTTTGTTTTTTGTCTAATAATAAAACAAATTAATACAGCAAATAATAAATAATAAAGCAAATTGTAATACTAATGAAATCTTTTTTAAGTTACTTAATAATCAAGCTTTGTAAAACTCTAAAATTTAATTAAAAAGTAATTTGAACCATAAATTTGTTCGTTATTATTATTTCCATTTTAGCATTTTTTTTTATTTTGTAAATAATCATGCTATTTTGTGCAAAGTTTGCGCATTGCGTGCACATTAATCAAGACAAGTGAAGCTTCCGTGAATGACTACTTCAAGGCAAAAGTATGTAAACAATGCTGGTAATGGTGGCCGTGCTGTAGCCGTTATGCAAATGAGTTCAAACTTTTATTGGCAATAATTCCAAAACAGTAGATTTTAGCAAAATTTCTTAGTTATTTATGAATTAAGCATGTAAATTTACACCTAAATGTAACTATTCAGGAAATTTTTATTAGAAACTGAACATGAAGATTACACGGCAAATTACCCTGTGTGCCTTTTTATGAAGTATTTTGAGCTTTCCCCTGACTTTTATCAATGTCAGAAATTAAATTCCACTGAGAACTTTGTATTAAAAAAAAAAAATGTTGCCTTAATTAGTTTTGATTCTGTTTGATGTCATGTAAACATGTTATTTTTTAATTTAAATGTCCACATGACTGGAAAGCTCACATAGCCAAGTCTTGTCTCCCCAATGTCTTAGTAATTGTTTTGAGTTTTTTTTTTTTTGTTTTTCTTCTCTGACCCTATGTACTCACCATAACTGAATATGAACCTCTTACAAATTGTGTTGTTCCAGAAATTCTCTGGCCCGAAATTTTACCTTGTTCAAAATCACTCAGTTTTATTTTTTGTTTCTTTAACAGTAGCATTCAATATACCAAAAGGAAATGGAATATCTGACAGCATAATAAATGTATAGGCATATTAGATTCACCCCCACCATTTTATTGGGGAATATATTCAGAAAAAGAGTTTTAATCTTTTTAAGCAAGCTATCAGTATATTACACAATCATTATAAAAGCACTTTGGCTGTAGTAGGAAACATTCTTCTATGTGTCATGACTAACAGTTCTAAGTAAGGTTTGTTCTTTCGTGATCACTCCTAATCCCTATTCTGCCAACCAATTACACAATCTCATTCTATTTCTTCTATATGCCGTGCCCTTTCAGGCCGTGACCAATCATGGCTCTCCACAATTTCCTAATCCCTGTTCTGCCAACTATTTACACAAGTGTGTTAGGTCAGTTATTTGCTGCTTAGTCTCTTAGTCTGCTTGTTAATGATTGAATAAGTTACTTGTGAGTTCTTTGGCTATAAAATACACATTGACATTCCACTATTGTATTGTTAAATATTTGAGTTTAACAACTTTAACAAAATATTGCAATACCAATCATAAATCTGGATGAAGTTCATTATTTAAAGAAGTAAGGGGGTACAAATAAAAAGATTTGAAACTGACAAGTTTCTCCATTACACTGAAGCCAATATTAAACACATAAATGTCATCATTCATTTTTTTAATTCATTCATTTTTGTAGATTCTTCCATTCTTCAGTATCTGATAATATTTTTGAGATGAGGTATTATATACACTATTTACATTATTTTACAACGTTTTGGCTGTTGTACGCTCCAGCCTTCTTCAGGTGGTTGGAATGTTGAACTGAACCCTTTATTCGCTCACTGGGGTAGACTGTTCTAGTTCCACGTGCCATGTTTAATGGATGTCAGTTATCAGTTATCTCCTGTTAATTCCCCTCTCCAAGTTCTCCACTGCCTTAACCAGGTATTGAACTCACACTCTTTGGGTCCTGTCACTGGATCTAACTAACACCTTTATCCACTGTACCATGTGTCCTTGGGATGTGATAAACATGGCGACAAAGATGAGGACAATAGTCCGAATAATGTAAATAGTCTTCCATTCTTGTCCTTGGTTTAACGATAAACTGTATCCAGTAACAAGTCCTCTGACGATGAGGTTTTGAGGAGCATAGAACCACCTCTTAATTGCTGCTGTTCACAGGTCCACCTTGGTAGCACCTGTTGGAGTCTCAGTTATAGGTAACCCCCTCTCCCAAACTGGAGTCCAAATTCTACGAAAGTGCAAAGATGGTTTTTTTTAGTAAAAATATCAGCAATCCAAATTGTAATATATAAAATACACATTCACAAAAACCGAAATTAAAACTACAAATTCCCTTTAATGGGGCCACCTGTTTGCTGTGGGTGGCAACCTGTGATGCCTGGGGATGAAGTTCTGGTGACTGAGTGACCCCTGATATGGTATAAAATGACCAGGAGTTTCCACCACACATCACTTCGGTCCCTATCTTGGATAGATGGACAGATGGAATAGCCCAGTTCATTCCAATCAGCTAGTCACATAGCAACAATGTCTAGTTGGGACAAAAGATAATGGCTCTGCAAATCCTTACAAGATACTATATTTGGGTAGATATGGTAGGGAAATGCAGGTACTTGTATCGACTTTGATCATAACTATACCATCTATGTAGCACTGGTGGATCAGGGTGAATGGGATTTGTCCCTCCTGAGAGTGTCCCTTAAGAAGGAACACTGAGGTGGTGGGGAACACAGATGGTGAATACAAAATTATATGGTTACCTCTTATAAATGAATGAAGAGACAACAGGAGACTTCTGAAACAGAAAGTGAAAATGAAATATCAGATAAAAAACAATTTCCAAATTTCATTGTTATAGAATCATTAGATGGTGAAATATCAAAAGTATCTCCTTTTGTGTTGCAAAGGGTTATATCAGCCATGATAGAACCAAAATCTTTAAAAAAGAATTAAAGGAAAATAATAAACTTTTAATTCAAGTAAAAACCAAAAAAAGATGCAGAAAAATGACTAAAAATTAAGCAAATAGACAACAATAAAGTAAAGGCTTATCACCATCAATTCTTTAATTCATCTAAGTGTAATAAAATGTCCAGAATTTTCACTCTGCTCACTGGAAGAAATTAACAATTATGACATCCTAAAAAAGCAAGGAGTAACAGTCATCAAATGAATTCAAATGAAAATGACACATCAATAAACACAAACACTTACATTTTGATATCTGTCTATATTTCCTCAAGGACACATGGCACAGTGGATAAAGGCGTTGGTTAGATCCAGTGACAGGACCCAAAGAGTGTGAGTTCAATACCCGGTTAAGGCAGTGGAGAACTTTCAGAGTGAAATTAACAGGAGATAACTGATAACTGACATCCATTAAATATGGCACATGGAACTAGAACAGTCTACCCCAGTGAGCGAAATAAAGGGTTAAGTTTGACATTCCAACCACTTGAAGAAGGCCGGAGCATACAACGGCTGAAACATTGTAATAAATATGGTGACAAAGATGAGGACAATAGTTCGAATAATGTAAATAATTTACATTTTGACATTTAACAAACCTACTCTACCAAAAGAAATAAAGAGAGGATACTCAATAGCCAATTTGGAGCTATACATGCCTAATCTCCATAACTGTCAGAAATGTCAGAGATTTGGTCATTTACAAAAACATTGTAAGAGAGCATCAGTCTGTTGAAGATATGGGGAACTTGAGTCGGATCATGAAGAAAGGTCACCGTTATGTCCAAACTGTAAAAGAAATCACTTAGCAGACTCTAAAGAGTGTAACATCTGGAAAAAGGAAAAGGAAATAATAAAAATAAAATATATACAAAACATCTTGTTGCAAGAAGCCAGAAAGCTGGTTGAAAAACCAATTCACTTCCAACATCATATGCAAATATTGCTAAAATAATCAAATCACCAAAATGACTTCAAAGAGAACAATGCAATAAAAAGCCAAGATCTTAGAACTCTAATAAATGAATTAAAAAGTCTACTAGAACTACTAAAATGTAGTATATCACACATAAACCAAAGTCCCATAGACAAAACAAATACTATCCTGTCAATCTCAAACAAAAAAGAATCTATATGTTCAAAACAATTAGCACTCAAAATCCCAATCCAAAGTACAAAAATCCTTCAAAAAATAGAACCCTCTAAACAATCCCAAGAGAATCAAAAGGTGCATAAAAAAATAACACAAGCCAGTACATTATTGAAGAACCAAGAGAAATGGTAATAGATGACCAAAACTCTATCCCATCTCAAACAAGGGAATGGTCATCATCCAAACAAAGATTGTTAAAAGAACCTAATGGAAAATCTAAGGAAACAAGATAACACAAACAGAAACAAAAGACCATCAAAGAACTAAATATGACCAGAAACAAAGCGCTAATAGACCAAAGAGCATAGAAATTACTGACACCTCACCCACTAAACATAAATTGGACAAGCAAAAACTCTTAATACCTTTATACCAAAACATGATTCAAAAAATTCTGTGGAAATGTTGAGGCAAAATTCAAACATAAATGAACTTTTACTCGTAACTAATCAACTTCCCACTGTCTTCAAGAAACTTTCCTAAAATATAATGAAAAAATAAAAAACTATTTTATAAAATCTTACTAAACACCGTAACAGTAATTCTAACTTATGTGATTACATGGAAGAAATCCATGACATTCTACAACCTCATCTAAATCATAAGCATATATATAATGATGGCCCTAAAATATTGGACAGAGTGGGGTGCTCTCCTTAACAACATAACAATGCTTCAATCTTCAGTGCAGAAGCATCAGTCATACACTTGTTTTTAGATATTACAGAATCCAGTGGGTCTGATAGATTCATCATCTACTCAGATTCACTATCTGTACTCACAGCTTTGATGATTAAAAACATGAGAAATCCCTTAATAAATAAATTATTAAATAGGTTTGACTCTATAAGGAAAATATGAATTAATAGTTCTATGCTAGATACTGAGCCATATTGGTATACAAGGAAATAGAAAAGCCAACAAAATGGCAAAGGAGTCACTGAATATGGCCCTCTCTTAAGTAATGTTGCCATACACCGACTTCCAACCCAGCATAAACAGGACCATTAAAAAAATGGCAGTAATTATGGAACAACTGTTTAAACAATAAACTTCTCAACATCCAACCAATCATCAGTGAAAGTTCCAGAAAGATAAGGAGAGAGGAAGCGGTTCTAGCCAGACTCTGTATTGAACACACAATACATTCTTCTTCATTCGTTCATGCTTTCATTCTTTTTCATTCATTGATGCTTTCAATCTTTTTCTTTCACTCTTTCTTTTTCATTCTTTCCTACTTTGTTTTTCATTCTTTCCTTCATTCTTTTTTATTAATTTATTTTTAAACTTTCTTTCCTTCTTTTTTTACCTACTATATGATATGTGCTTAAAAAAAATCCTTATAGAATAGGGATAAGTAGAAATAATTGTCTCAGTTAAAATTATAACCTGCAGTGATGAGCTTTTTATCTAAATAGCCTACCAGAGGCATCAAAACTGCATATAAGATGTTTTTTTTTGTTTGTTTTTTTTTAGATGTCTATCTTACATAGCTTCAAATATAATCCTCCAGGCCAGTTTACCAACTTATATACATGTAACCCTCATATACTTAGTTTTTATGTGGCTGTAGTTTTTATTCTTGATACATGTTACAGGCCATAATGTTTTGACGACCTCACTTTATACACAAATACTCTTTTATTTCTTTTCAATGCTATCAATAAATGGACAATAACTTCTTAAGTAGTAAGTAATTTGTTGATGGCCATGTTACTTTATATGCACTAATTTCTTTTCAATTAAATATTTAGACACCTTTGAACATTGCTGTTCATCTTAAATCTTCAAGAAATAAAAGCCTTTTGATTGGGTGATTGATTTGACTCTTGGTTCATTATTCTCATTTATTTCATTGAATTTGTAAATCTAATCAGCTAATTAGTTAATGATCACTAGCAGTGCTATACAGTTGTTTAATTAGTAGCAATTAGTCTCTGTGCTAATTGATAAAGTATGTTTGCTTGGCCTTTTAGATCTGGACCCACTCTAAAGATTACAGGGACAGAAAGTTAGTGGTTAGGACATGGGAATAAATATTGAAAGGTTTATTTTTCTCTTTCTTTTGTTGGGTGATCAAAGCTTGTTACTTGCAAGAAGTTTATTGTTTAAACAGTTGTTCCATAATTGCTGCCATTTTTTTTTAATGGTCCTGTTTATGCTGGGTCAGAAGTCGGTTGATGGCAACATTATTTTAGAGAGGGCCATGTTCAGCGATTCCTTTGCTATTTTGTCAGCTTTTCCAATTCCTTGTATGCCAATATGGCTCAGTATCCAGCACAGAAGTATTACTGCATCTATTTCCTCATAAATAATCAATCCTATTTAATAATTTATTTATTAAGGGGTTTCCCTGGTTTTTCTTCTTCAAAGCTGTGAGTGCAGATAGTGAATGAGAGATGATGATGATGATGAATCTATCTGACTCACTGGATTCTGTAATATCTAAAGCCAAGTGTATGACTGAGGCTTCTGCACTGAAAATTGAAGCATTGTCAGGCAATCTTTTCTGCATTGTTGTTAAGGATAGCAGAGTACCCCACTCTGTCCAAGATTTTAGAGCCATCAGTGTATATATGCTTATGATTTGGGTGAGCTTGTCGAACATTATGGATTTCTTCCATGTAATTGAATAAGTTAGTAAGGTTTAGCAGAAAACATTCAAAACATCACCCGTAGAAAGTTTATATGTTGAAGCTTGTGAGGCACCATTAAAATTGAGATGTTAAAAATTGGTATTACAATATTATCTAAAACTCAAATCCTGTCCACTACTGTACCTTCAACCCTAAATACAAATTTCTGTTTGATAAAAAAGAAAATGCTATCTTTCGACATTGCTAAAAACAGTGTATCTTTTGACATTGCTAATTTGTCAAGTTCTCTTTGACCTTGCATCTTAAAGCATCATAAAAAGTACTGAACACTTACATGATATCTGCTCTCTTATATGGCAGTGCATGCTGGACATTTTCCTCGGAGATGGAGAGGAGACTTGAAGCAACAGAAATGTGGTTCTACAGAAGGTTGCTGATGATAATATTCTACAATCTCATCCAAATCATAATCATATATACACTGGTGGCTCTAAAATTTTGGACAGAGTGGGGGTGCTCTGCTATCATTAATAACATAACAATGCAGAAATGATTGCCTGACAAAACCTCGATCTTCAGTGCAGAAGCCTCAGCCATACACTTGGCTTTAGATATTATAGAATCCAGTGGGTCAGATAGATTCACACACCGACTTCCAACCCAGCATAAACAGGACTATTAAAAAAAAATGGCAGCAATTATGGAACAACTGTTTAAACAATAAACTTCTCAACATCTAACCAATCATCAATGAAACACTGTCAAGTTCCAGAAAGATAAAGAGTGAGGAAGTGGTTCTAGCCAGACTCTGTATTGGACACACATACATAACCCATCAACATCTACTAAAACATGAGTACCGCCAATATGTGTCCCATGCCAGGAAACATATACAGTCAAACGCATTCTCCGAAATTGCCATAACTTCCAGCAAACCTCACTCAACCTCTACAAATCGGATAACTTAAAGGAGCTATATGAAAATACCGATCCAAATAACATCATAAATTTCATTAAGAAATTGGACTCTACAGGAAAATATAGAAAAAAATGAAAGTTTACCAAACCTGCTTGCTTAGATTATTTTGTAATCTATTTTGGAAGGAAAAATTATTTCCAGCAATATTCGAAGAAAACAATTGCCAATAATATATTTGATTCTCAACAAAATCCCTCTTTATAAAATATGTCAATGAAAACTGATCTTTAAAATGATTTCTTATAAAGAAGGCATACTCTATTCATATGAACCTATCAGAAAAATCTTGTCAGCATTAAATAACCTTTCAAGGTTGATATGTTAAACTAAATAAACCAAACCAAACACATAACATACTTAGTCAGCTTGACTAAATGAATGGTGGAACAGGGTCTTGGATGTCCCAAAGAGAGACAAGGAACATAAAGAAGAATTGACAGCTGATGGTTGTACACTACCAGGTACATGTGTCAAAATCACTGCCATGATCTGATATTGTTTCATTTTTTCCACTTCAGAAATTCTACAAGCAGCTTCAGTGGCTTAGTGACCAAGTTTAAAATGATGCCTTACCAACCATTGCAGGGTGGCCCCTGGGATATAGAAAGAGAAGAGGTAGTGCTAGCTAGACTTCACATTGGTCACACTCACCTAACTTATTCCTTTCTCTTTAATCTTTAGCACTTTGTAGGTGACTATTTTCACCAAGCAAAATGTTAGTCCTGCCAATGCAAGTTGAATTTGAATTTCTTGGTTGTGTAGTCATAACCTTCTATGGCAACACCTAAACAATCTTCAATGAAATAGAGAG
Organism: Acanthosepion pharaonis; assembly: GCA_903632075.3. NCBI lineage: Eukaryota > Metazoa > Mollusca > Cephalopoda > Sepiida > Sepiidae > Acanthosepion > Acanthosepion pharaonis. The sequence goes on from CAHIKZ030000060.1 coordinate 193,796, forward strand.
CCAACTGCAATTTCAAATATATAGAACTAATATATTTTGAATATTTAAACACTATATTTTGAGGGGATTCCATACACAGTAAAAGTTTTGGATTATTCTGACATCCTTTCCAAATAGATCTAGTTTTTGTAGTAGTTCAAATAGTTCCTTGTGCCATAACTTGTTAAATGCTTTTACATAATCTATAAAATCTAAGTGCACATTCTTCCGCACCTTTATTGTTCTTTCTTTCTTCTATCATTCTAATCACAAATATTGCATTTTTTGTTCCAGTGTCCTTCACAAAACCATGCTGTTTTTGTCTTATTTGCTGTCTCATTCTGCTTCACGCTCTGTTCATCTGGATTCACATAATTAGTTTACATATGTGGCACATTAAACTGATTGTCTGATGGAGCTCACTTTAATTCGCAACTTGTTTCTTAGGTAATGTACAAAGATGGATTTAGTGAAGGCCTCCAGTATGTCACCATTGTTGTATATTTCGTATACTACTTCTGTCAACTTGTTGAAGACTGAGAGTATTTCTGTGATGATGACATCCAGTCCTGTTACTGTGTACCAGTTCGTCTTCTCCAGATTTTTTATTTTTTTAGTTATGTGCCATGTGTGATACAACGCTTAGGCGATCATGTATATTTCAACACATGACTGACATTTTCTGCAGTAGACCAGTTGCCATACAATGCTATAGAACCAGGTTTGTCCTGCTATTTACCAATAGCTGGGGGGAGAAGAAGAGGATTCATACCTTTCCCAAGGGTATTAGCACGTAATTGAATGCAATGGATTTAACTGAAATTCGAACTCGGCTCCATGCTGCTATCAATTACTCCATCATGCCTTTGTACAACAAGACTAAATAAATTCCAGGCTTTTGATTTTTCTTTTTGTCTTCAATTTTTTTCCTGGTCTGATAAAAGCCAAAATATAAAGTAAACCCTAAATAGTAACAATCAGTCAATTATGTGTCATGCGTAATACATGCTTAGACGATCATGTATCTTTCAATACGTAACTGACAAGGCAGATGTTTTCTCACAGTAGGTTGCCATTTCTTTCTGCAGTAGACCAGTTGCCATCCAATGCTATAGAACCCAGTCTGTCCTGCTATTTACCCATAGCTGGGGAGAGAAGAAGAGGATTCATACTTTTCGCAAGGGTATTAGCATCTAAGTGAATGTAATGGATTCGACTGGAATTCAAACTCGGCTCACCGATTCCTCAATCCGAGCCGCTATACATTACTCCACCATGCCTCATCTTTTATTTCTTACTCATCTGTATTTTCAAGCACTGTAAGTTGGTTTCACATATCTTGAAAAAGTTCTGACCTATTCTTTCTACTGATGGATCATCTTTTTGTTTTTTTTCTTTTTCAATTATCGGCTATTTTTTCTTTGGCTCACCTTTCAGGATGTTAATTCGTTTTATTCTGTTCTGCATACTTGCTGCATTTATGTTGCTTATCCTTTCTATTTCTGCGCACTTATCATTAAGCCATTCCTCTTTAACCCACCTACATTTGTTTTTAATTATTGTGCTTGATATTCTCTTCCATTCCTTGGACTTGTTTTGTGTAATTTTTAAATTAATAATTACGATTCATCAAAAATTTGAATAGGAAAAGTGAAATTTTCAAATGCACTGCTAATATGTATTTAATAATAATGACCAGAAGTTAAATACAAGGATTGTAGTAATAAATAATATTAAGTGTATTTAATAATAATGATCAGAAGTTAAATACTAGCATTGTAGTAATAAATTTTTTAAGTGTATTTTACAGTAATAATAATAATGACCAGCAGTTAAATACTAGGATTGTAGTAATAAATATTTATAAAATGTATTTAATAATAATAATAATAACCAGAAGTTAAATACTAGGATTGTAGCAATAAATAATATTTATTAAATGTATTTAATAAAAATAATGACCGGAAGTTAAATATTAGGATTGTAATTACACCACATGCACTACAGCCATTGCTACAGTAGGCCGTGGCTTATGGCAACTTCACACAGAAACATTAGTTCCCATACAATTACTGAAGTTAAACAATGTTGAGCCTGGTCAGTACCTAGTTGGGTGACTACTTGGTAATACTAGATGCTGTAAGCTTTGATGTGCAGGTGGCATAATTGATAGTGGCTTGGAATTGTTAATCGGAGAGCCGAGTTCCAATTTCCGTTTATTACACGCAATTACCCTTGGGAAAGGTATATATCCAGCTCTTTTCTCCCTAGAGCTATGGGTTAATAAGACTTGTCGCACTAAATAATTATTATCTCAAAAAAAAAAAAATGAAATAAAGAAAAAAAATAATTGTGTACAAAATATTTATATTTCAGCATTAAATAACCCATAGAGGTTGATGTGTTGTTAAATGAAAACAACAAAATGGTTAGTGTGTCTTGGGCAAGATTGCCCAACTTATCACATCCATTTTCAGGCTGGTTTTGAAAACAAAGTTCTCCACTTGTTGCCAACTAAAGCGAGAAAGCCAGTCTGCCTTGCTCTTAATCCCTAGCTGGTGATTTCTTTTTGTTTTGTTTTTTTTCTCCTAATGTTCACTCAATATAAGGCCCAAGGGACACTCAAGGTAGAGGGTTACTATGTGGAATTGTATGAGAATAAGAAAGGGCTATAGGAAAGCAGCTAATTCTAGACTTGAAGAGGTCAAGATTTAATTAGCGAATAAAATTTCAGCATTCAGGCAGAGATGTTAAGAGTATAGAGTTGAAGAGCCGGAAACCCAAAACCCAAAACAAGGGATAAAACTCTATTCCTGTTCAAAAGACTCTGGAGGAGTGTGTACCAGACAATAGGCAAACCTCATGCCTTTCCTCAGTACATCAGACTGGCCTAGAATTTGAACTATTAGCTCTGATATCTGATTTCAGAACACCATGGAATTTCTTTAGGTGCAGCTGATTCTAATTATTACAGTAATCAGTATAATCTGAGTAACTGATCTGTTCTAGCTGACAACGAGAAGCAGAATTATTTATCACCCATACCACTTTGGATATTGTGTCTTTTTCTCATCTATTTTGTCGTTAGGATATTCCAAATATAGTCCTTTATCTTACTTTTTTATCGGCTTCCTTGTAATTCTTCATTTTGTGCCTGGTGCTGTTTAAGATTCTGATATTTTCCCCTCCTCTTTTAAACACTGAACAAAAAAAAAAAAAAAGAAAAAAAAGTGACTGTTCATTATACTTTTTTTTTTGTCTATTTTACTGATATTTTTAGAAAAGAATTCATTTTTGCTGTTGGTGTTGACACCACATCTCTCTCTTTCTAATTGTCATAGTCACAATGCCAGCATTCTAACTTTGGAGAAAAAAAATCTCTTTGATTGAGGGTAATGAATAAGTAGTCAGACAGATGCCAAATCGCAGGTATTCATCACCATTGTTCCCTTTTTAAAAAAAGAAAAAATGAAACCCGAAGATTTCGCTCAGTAAGTTTCGAAGACATCAAAGATGACGATCTTGAAATCAAAGATAATAACAGGAAATAATTGATATGAACAGCGTCTAAATGAAGAAACACGCTTGCTCAAAATAATAAGCAAATGTCTCTTTTCTGAAAATATATATTTTAAAGCACATTGTAGTCAAACATCTATTCTTCTATTGATAATGGTCTCTCGTCTATTGGCCAGTTCCGTAAAAGTTCCAGGTAATTTTTTTTTTCTTACACTATTCTTCACCCAGTAGGAGGCCCAAGAGCCAGTCAAGCTAGAGACTTAATAAATGAACTTGATGTAAGGGCATACAAAGTAAGAGTACAGTATAGATTATAATAATTAGATAATTGTTGACTCTAGATTTGAAGTGGTTAAAATTGTAGTGATCAGGGAAACATACTCTCCTGAATCCATTCCATGATGTTCTGGGGAAGAAACTTCTTGATTGTAACTTTCTCCTCATCTGTAGAATATGAAGGGAATGAAGATGAGTCCACTTGAAGAGAATGGCTTTTAGGATGTCAAAATCTTGAGCTATTTTTTTTATTTTTTGTCAATCATCCATTTGTGAAATTACATCAGAGCCAGACTGTTGCTTTGAAATGTGAAAATCACATAACATTATGTTTTAACTTTATCAATATGTGGGAAATTAGTATTTATATCCGTCTTGTTTTTTAACTGGTTAGTAAAAAAAAAAAAAAATACAATTGTGGTCATATACACAAGAAGTGAAGAATATGTAATGGTTATAGTAGTAGAATGTGGTGTCGACAATCCAAGTTCAAATTCCGGTAGGTGGTAGCACTTGTTAGGGTCCCAGCTATGGGTAAATAGTTAACCCCCAAACTATGGTCAAAATACTATGAAAGTGTAAAAATAGGTTTTAATACTAGAAATACTTTTCGTCCGGGGTATGATGATAAACTGCATTTGCATCCTGGATAAGATGATAAACTACGTCCAGCAGCAAGGCCTCTAATCAGGAGGTTTTGAGGAGCGTGGAACCACCTCTTATTTTCTGGTGTTCCCAGGTCCACCCTGACCTGGGGTGGTAGCACCTGTTAGGGGCCCAGCTATGGGCAAATAGTTAACACCCAAACTTGTGTAAAAATAGGTTTGAATACCAGAAATAATTTGTGATAAAAAAAATTATTACAAGCCATAATTTTTGAAGGAAAAATTATTATCAACAATATTTAAAAAAAAAAATACCAGCAGTACAAACGACTATACATTCTTTAGAAAAAATATGACCAGCTATAAATTTCTTCAAGGAAAAATATTCCCAGAAATAGATTTTTGAAGAAAAACATTACCAGCAATAAAAAATTTTGTTGGCATTAAATAACCCATTGAGGTTGCTATGCCATAAAACAAAAGAAACCAAACCAAAAATACTTTGAAAAATATTATTACCAGCAAAAAAAAAAAAAATATTACCAGCAATAAAAATTGTCAGCATTCAATAACACATTGAGTTTGATATGCTGTAAACCAAACCAAACCAAACCAAACCAAACCAAAACCCGGGCTAGTCTGTTGCATTCATTTTCATGCAAATGCCCTTGAATTCATCTCTTCTCACTCCAATTCTGCAGGGTAGATTAGACTCTCTGGTTTTGGTTAGCAATCAGTCTAAGAGAAGGAAAACTCAGAATTCAAAACTATGGAGAAGACAACAGGAAACCACTCAACTACCTTTCCAAAAAAGTTATGACAGTAAAATAATAAAAGAGATCCTTAGGAAGAAATGTCTGGAGAATCAGGATCGCCTACATCTTGAAGGGTTTTGGCATTAAAACAGAAAATAGAAATATTATGGAAATGTATTTTAATATTATGTTATGTTTCCTTACCAATGTAATAAAAGCCAATCTAAATTTATGAACATTTTCTTCACATTAAAACAATGTCATATGACAGGCAACATTTTAGTCAATTTATAATGTTTTATTTTGTCGCTCTTTACCACCTCTCTTTTTTCTCATGCTCCCTCTCTCTCTCTCTCTCTGTTTTCTCATACTCCCTCTCTCTCTCTGTTTTCTCATGCTCCCCCTCTCTCTCTGTTTTCTCATGCTCCCTCTCTCTCTCTGTTTTCTCATGCTCCCTCTCTCTCTCTGTTTTCTCATGCTCCCTCTCTCTCTCTGTTTCTCATGCTCCCTCTCTCTCTGTTTTCTCATGCTCCCTCTCTCTCTCTGTTTTCTCATGCTCCCTCTCTCTCTCTGTTTTCTCATGCTCCCCCTCTCTCTCTCTGTTTTCTCATGCCCCTCTCTCTCTCTGTTTTCTCATGCTCCCTCTCTCTCTCTGTTTTCTCATGCTCCCTCTCTCTCTCTGTTTTCTCATGCTCCCTCTCTCTCTCTGTTTTCTCATGCTCCCTCTCTCTCTCTGTTTTCTCATGCTCCCTCTCTCTCTGTTTTCTCATGCTCCCCTCTCTCTCTCTGTTTTCTCATGCTCCCTCTCTCTCTCTGTTTTCTCATGCTCCCTCTCTCTCTCTGTTTTCATGCTCTTGCACTATCCCTCTGCTTCCTCGCTCTGTCTCTCTGCATCCTCGCTCTCTTTGCATCCTCGCTCTCTCTGCATTCTCACTCTCTCTGCATCCTCACTCTGTCTCTCTGCATCCCTCTGCTTTCTCGCTCCATCTCTTTGCTTTCTTGTTCCATCTCTCTGCATCTCTCCACTTTCTCGCTCTGTCTCTCAGCATCTTCACTCTATCGCTCTTTCTCTGTTTCCCTCCTCCTCTCTGTTCCCTACTTGTTTGCCCCTGATTTTGTTCCTATTCCCCCCTGCTTTTCTTCCTCTGTTTTCCTCCTCCTCTTTGTTCCCCACTTCTCTTTGTCCCCTATCTGTTAACCCCCCCACCCCCACTGCTCTCTCTTCCCTATCCATTGTCTCCCTTTTTGTCCCTCCATGCCTATTTCTCTTTCATCCTATAGATTTCATTGAAACACAAAAATTGTGAATTCTTAGACATTATTTGACCTATTTTTCTTCCGTCCACTCAATACATGAGTCCAAATGATAGACATTTTCAAGTGCAAATTTGTCTGAAATGAAATTCCATACACTACTAGCAATCATCAATCATGACCTTTCAAATGCACTTTGTTTTCATTCTTTTTTCACTTGGCATTCTTCTTCTTCTTCTTCTCCATTTGTAAATTCCCTGCATCCAGCCTTTCTAAATTTTTCCTTCTAAACTATTTTTCTCACTTTGAATCTTTTCTTCATCCTTCCATTTTTTCTTTATTTTCTTTCCAGTTTTCATTTAGCTTATTCTTTTTCATTTAGCATATTTTTCCTTTTTTGTTTTTTCTCTTTTTTATTTTTCCTATTTCTCTTTTTCGTTTTCCTTTTTCCCCTTTTCGCTTTCCTTTTTCCCCTTTTCGCTTTCCTTTTTCCCTTTCCTATTTCTCTTTTCATTTTCTGTATTTTCTTTTCATTTTGTCCTCTATTTTTTTTGCTTTTCCCCCTTTTCCTTTTTTGTTTTTGTTTTTGTTTTCTTTTTCTCTCCTTTCTCTCTCTCTCTCTTCTCATTGCTTCAAACAAATATTTCTGGAAAGGTCACTTACAGTCTTTGCAAATATTTCACCATCCTTTGATCTGTGCATGCCATCTCCAAATATGTACTCAGCTGGTGACACAATACTCTTTTTATTGATGTAACACAACTACCTTAGCCAGCTGACCATAGATACTGGTTAGCCATTCCCTAACTTACATGTCATGAAAACGAGTTATATCAAAATGGTCAGACTTACAGGAAATCCCTATTTTAATTTAAGAGCAGAATATGGCCTTCATAACAGATATAAATTACTTTTTCCCATTTAATTTGAGAAGGGTCAAATAAAAATTAGTAACAGAAGATGGAAAGTGCAGTACTGAAATGTAAAGGTGCACTGGAATAGTAGAAGATGCCTTCCAAAAGCTAAGTAAAGTATTAAGAAGCACAAATATTTCTTAGGAACAAAGAAAAGACTGAACTATTATGTAATATGAGTTCTCCTATATAGCAGTGAATGTTGGACAATTTCCTCACAAATAAACAACAGATTTGAAAGAAAAGAAAATTGGTTCAGCAGAAGGATGGCGAGGATACCATGGATGGAACATGTGAGCAACAACAAAATTTTGGAGAAAATGGAAACAAAAAGGAAGCTTATACTTAACATTAAGAAGAGAGAGTTCAAATTTCTAGGGCAAATAAAAAGAAAAAAGTTTCGCACAAAGCAAGGCGGGAATGCTATGAGGACACAAGGTTTTAAAGTGCGAGAAAAGACTGAGTATAGGGAGGATTGAGGAAAGGACAAAATATGAATGGGATTAAACAAGATGAAAAAAAAAAAGATTCAAAATGTTGATTGATATTGCATTTAAATTTTTGAAGATTGTATTTAACAGGGTAGCAAGTAAACAGAAAGGAGTTCCACAGGTAGGACGTGTGAGAAAAGTAACTGTTAGAGTAAAAGTGTTGGTTGCATTTATTTATTTCAACAGTAAGAGGGTGGGACCTAAATGCCAATCTAGTAGCACACTTAAATTCCTGTAGTTGGGACACTAGGGAAACAAGCATGTCAGAGCAGTTGCCATGATTTGGTTTGGTTTGTTTTATGGCATATCAACACCTCAATGGGTTATTTAATGCCGACAAAATTTTTATTGCTGGTAATATTTTTTCCTTCAAAAACCTATTTCTGGTAATACTTTTTTATCAAAAATTGTATAGTTGGTAATATTTTTTTTTCAAAAATGTAATGCTGGTAATAATCTCTTCAAAAATCCATTGTTGGCAATAATTCTTTACAAAGTGTTTCTGTTATTAAAACCTATTTTTAAATTTTCACAGTGTTTTGATCCCAGTTTAGGGGTTAACTATTTTCCCATAGCTGGGACCCTAACAGGTGCTACCACTCCAGGTCAGGGTTGACCTGGGAACACCAGCAATTAAAAGGTGGTTCCACACTCCTCAAAACCTCCTGATCAGAGTCCTTGCTGTTGGATGTAGTTTATCATCTTACCCAAGACGCCCAGCTACCATGAAAATATTTGTAGGGAAGAGAGAAGCCATGTTGGTGAGAAAGTGTTTGAAGTCGAGATCGATTACATTACAGATCCTTCTTTAGATTTTGTCAAGAACCCTGAGATGAATAGCAGGAGCACCAGACTAGATATGGCAAAAGTATCCAATGCATGGATGATGCTCACAGGCCAGATTCAAAGACAGAGGAAAACAATGCATAATCTATTTAGTGAGCTTGAATAAATGGATGGGTGGGGGCAAGGCTTAGGGGAGATAATGAAAAGATGAAATTTATTAAGAGTTACAAAGGACAGGAAATTGTGGAGGTCCATGATCGCCAATGTCCTGAAGGGACACTGTACATAAAAGAAGTAGTTTTAGAGTATGAGACTCAAGTCCTTGATATATTCAATGCCTTAAAATTCTCTAAATTTATCATTTTCTTTAAAAAGCAGAAGCATTCCACAGTTATCAAGTCTTTCCTGTCAAATAGGTCTATGAAGGTTGTCATTAATGACCAATCCTCTAAGTCATATGAGATCAATGCTGACATCCCTCAAGCCTCACTCCTCAATACTATCCTCTTTGTACTTTATATCAATAATACCACAGTGTATGGGTTCACCTCCAAATAGTTTGATGGCCAGTGCTTGGTATCGGATCTCTTCTCTGACACAACTCAGTGGTGGCTTCTGACTACATCACATTGAAACACTAGTTCCTATACAATCACCAAAGTTAAGCAATATTGAGATTGGTCAGTACTTATATGAGTGACCGCTTAGGAATACCAGGTGCTGTAAGCTTGGATGTGCAGGTAGTGTAATGGATAACAGCTCAGAATTGTTAATTGGAGAGCCAAGTTTCAATTCCAGTTGGGTTTGTTATATTCACTTGAGGGCAAATACACTTGGGAAAGGCATGAATCCACTTCTCCCCCAGCTATGGGTTAATTATTAAGACTTGTTTCAGTAAATCATTAAATCTTGAAAAAAAATATTACAATCTAAAAACATTTTCTAGCTTTAAATAACCTGCAGTGGGTTGATGACCTGAGAGAATGAATCCGTCAGTCATGAATTATTGATTAGCTACACAGGCATATGCCTTTTAGATTTACTTACACTCTCAGGAAAATGAATGTATAGAAAATACCGTGTCCACAAAGTGAGGGATCAGTTTATGTATTGATTGTTATATAGAACTGATCCATAACTTTATATTGACATAATTTCTTATCAAATTTGATTAGGTACCTATTTTCCTCTCCCGCTATGGGTTGATTAGTAAGACTTGTATCACTAAACCATTATTATCTCCAAAAAAAATTCTTACAATCTAAAAATATTTTCTGGCTTTAAATAACTTGCAAATGATTGATAAATTTATAATCAACCTTTTACATTATTATTTTGGATTATTTTTTGTTACTAAATGCTCACCCAGAATAAGGCCCAAGTGCCATTGAAGGTAGAGGGTTGTTGAATGAGGTTGTTTTATAGACATAAGAGGATAAAGTAAGTGCAGATTATGAGTATATGTAGGATAGATAATGGTTGACTCTAGACATAAAGAGATTATGTTTGTAGTTTTCAGAAAAGCATCTCCTTGGGAGCCTACTCCATAAAGTATCCATTCTTGGGAAGAAGCTGCCTGCGTGGAATTTTCTTCTTGCTAAAGGAATAAGATGGGAATAAATCACATTCGCAGGCTGTGTCCGAGTTGTAAAGGTCTAAACTGAGGAAACAAAGAAATGTCACTTATCTGGACGTTTACCATGGAAATAAAGAGCAAAGTGATTGGCTCTTGATGTATAATCTGTAGGAAAAAGGGGTTGTGGCATGAGGAAATGTTATCCCCCCCACAAAAAAAGGCAGAATAAAATTCTTTTGAGCTTTAAGCCTGGAACTCCGGGCCAGATATCAGCAATACTCAATTTCTGATTTGATCTGAATTGGGATCAAATACTGATTAAATAAATATCGAGAAGAATCTGACAGTATGTTAAGATAATATAAATAGGAAACGTTTATCAATCTAACATGTTTCCCTTTTATTAAAGCTTCTTCAGAAAATAAGATAAAAAAAAAAGAATTTCTGATAAAAACATTTTTACAATTTTATAAAAATTTATTATTTCCCATTTTATAAAAATTTATTATTAATCGTTTCAGAAAGATTTATTATCTCAGTCAATCATGTGCCAGGCATGATACACACTTAGGTAACCATCTTTCGATACATGGCTGACGAGGCAGATTTTTTCCCACAGTAGGTGGCCATTTCTTTCTATGGTAGACCGGTTGTCATCCAATGCTATAGAACCTGGTCTGTCTTGCTATTTACCCGTAGCTGCAGGGGTGGGTGGTGAGAAGAAGAGGATTCACACCCTTTCCTAGGGTGTTAGCACGTAAATGAATGTAATGGATTTGACTGGAATTTGAACTCTGCTCTCAGATTCCTCAATCCGAGCCACTATCCATTACTCCACCATACCATTTTATAAAGATTTATTATTTACCATTTCATAAAGAAATAAATTTGAAAAGAAATCTTTTAACTTGAAATTTTTAATAAAAATTGCCAAATTATCAAAATATGTGAGAAGAACACGTTTATTTATTTTTTTTTTAATCTATAATTGCGGTTACTTGTTTATTTTGTATTTCACAAATATTTTTATACATGTATTTTTTTTTTTTTTTTAAATCTGTATCACAACATGCAAAGCAGTAAAGCCACTAGGACACAAAGGGTGTAGAAGGGTTAGGAAGATAAGCATTAATAATGAGCATGAAGAGAAAAGAGTAATCATGTGGACAGTAGATAGCGCCATTGACATTCCATTTAAATTTTTGCAGATTAAAGATGGCTGGAAATCATGGAGCCAGAAGGGAGTTCCACAAGTGCATAATGAATAAAATTTATTTTTATATTTATTTCTTTTATCAAATAGTAAATAATAAATTTTTCATTATAGTTGGTTCATGTATTTTTATGATCTTTCAAGCAAAATTAGTTACGTAAATAAACAATTTAATAAATAGTGTTTAATGTCTTCGTCAATTCTCAAGAAGAAAGAAAATCTATAAATCAACTCTGATATATTTGCGTTTTGTTAAAATTTTAATTATCACATTTTAAAACAATAGACATTGCTGAGGGAGTCAAAATTGCATACAGTAATAGTGGTGTCAAGGGAAATAACTCTGTTTTTGATGACCCAAAGGTTAAATATTACCTAGTTGAGATCTGAGGTGAAATTGTGTCCTAATAGAAATTCATGGCAAGGAATGAAAAAAAAAAGTTTCCTGTTTAACTTAACATAATTTAAGATAGATTTGGGACTGTTTCAAAACCCCTTGTCTTGTAATTAACAATATAGTCATTAGAATTGTTTAATTAGCAACCTCCTCAAAATATGGATTCTTTTATTTATATTCTTATTTTCATGCCTTTATTTAAGTGTAATTATTTGGTGTTAAAATAAAAAAGATCCATCTTCTTTGCTATACAGTTTTATTTAAATTAACATAACTTTATCTTTTTAAAGCTGTCTGTTATTGTCTGATTTGATAAAAGCAGTTTTTCTTAAACTCTTAAGAGAACATGCTATTTACTCCCCCTTCCCCTTCACCCACTAATTCTGTAAAGAATTTAACCTCCAGAAAATTATACTATTGCAGTTAATGGGTTAAGCTCTTATGCCTATAGAACATAGGATAATTAATTTTGGGAGTAACAATTCAGGCAATACAAATTTAAATAATTTGCAGATTTAAGTCCCTTGGGAGTCAACTTCAAGATTATTTTTAATGTCCTTCAAGAAGTTATATAATTGAGTACTGATTGCCTACAGGATATATATATATATATATATATATATGCTTCAATTATTTTGTTTTGTCTCCATCAGCTCAGTTCTTCCTGCAGTGGAAAAGAAAATTACAATGCTTTTGATTTAACAGGTATAACATAGCTGAGGAAAATTAAACTATATTTGTTGCAAGTTTATTTGCAATTGGAAGTGATTTTTAGCTAAGATTTGCTTCCTTTCACAAAGTGTTTTAAAATAAGAAAGTTAAGACAATCTAGGTTATTATTAGGTATTTTTTTTTTTAAATTTGGTTTTCAGGAACAATTTTGCTAAAACTGAGGGAGATATGAATAAAAAAAAAAAAAAAAAAAAGTCGGTGTCAAATTATATTTTTAAGACTGCAAGTTAGAAGGGTTAAAAGGAAAGCTGACGAAACCCAGAATAGTGAGGTTCTTTTAAAATTTGGTGATCTCTTTTGGGGAACAATTTTACTAAAAGAGGAGGATATTCAAAAGTGAGGTAAAAGAAGATGTGGAACTATAGGATAGTGGGGATAGAGAAAGTTGAAAGATAGTGACTCAGTAAGGGAGGGGAACTTATACTGGACTTATAACCCAGAGAAAGATGAGGGTGAAAGATAATGGCTCAATAAGGGTGGGGGAATTGCTACTGAACTAACAAAAGAAAGAGAGAATTGTGAGCTAAAAGGTAACCCAAAGTGAGTGAGTGAGGGTGAAAGATGGTTATTTAATAAGTGAGTGGGCATTGATGCTGGAATAACAACAGAAAGAGAGAGTGAGCTCAAAGGTAGCCCAAAGAAAGTGAGGGTGAAAGATAGTTATTTAATAAGGGGGTGGGTATTGATGCTGGAATAACAACAGAGAGAGATAGTGAGCTAAAAGGTAACCCAAAGTGAGAGAGTGTGGGTGAAAGGGATTTAACAAGGGAGGGGGAATGATGGAGATTGTTATCTGAAGCCTTCTAATGATTTAGGCCCTTGTCACAATCTCTGCCATGATGACAGTTTGAACTGCTGCAGATGTTGTTCACAATCGTTATGGTAACACTGTCACTACGCTGGTGGTGCTTGTTATTAAAAAGGAGGCCCACTATTTCCTTGGTCTCTATGGTGACAGCACTTTCAGAATGTCTCAGGTGATAAATAGGAAGAACAAGTATTGCAAAAGTCAGGTGTTGCTTTTGTGTATTGCAATATGTGATATTCTAGAATGGCATAAGACATTCTAGAATGCTTCATTTTATAGATGCTATAGGAAACGGCTGTTGCAGAATTTAATTTCTATAAAAATTTCTTGATTGTTCTAATAAAATAGAAGTGCTGTATATTTTTGTACAAATGATGTTCTAGAATTAAAAGTTACTATGAGAAATTGATATTAAAAAACCTAATTTCTAATCTTGTAGATTTTTTGTCTAGTAGTGATCAAAAGTTCTTGTAACTCATTCCATTAAAAATAACTTACAAATTTACAAGTATTTTTCAGAGCAAATGTTGTTTTTGTGGTCTATATTTAATATATTGCCTCATTAAGCACAAAAAGAAGAAAAAAAAAATTGATAGCTTATTTAAATTGATGATTTTAAATGTCTGACTGCTAAGTATCCATAATTTAAGCTATATTTTTCTTTTCATTGAAGTTGAAAAGGAAGTAAGTTTATTATATTTAGTCTACAACAAAAAAGTGCATTTCAACCATAATTTAAAAAAAAAAAAATCATATAAATATATAAACAAATTCTTGCATATATATATATATATATATATATATATATATATATATATATATATAGGCAAGAATTTGTTTATTCGCTGTATACAGCCAAGCCCTTTTGTGTGCTGTCCCTAAATTTGTTATTCATATTTAATGGACACAGGGGAAAGTTTTAACATTAAGAAGCTTTTGTCCATCAAGGGGAATAGAGATCTTTACCACTTTTTCTATTATTAAGGAATATCTTTTATAGTGACAATCACTGGTTGTAGCTGAAGTAAATACTGTAATTTCTCTATTATTATTTTTAATGTCTGGGTAAGAAAAAATATTTGTGTACTTTGAAAAAGCAATTTCACAGAATAGCCCCCCCTCCCCCCAAGTATATTTTCTACTTTTTCTAGTACGATCAAAAAGCCTTTAAAAGAAAAGATAAATTTTGATATTTCGTCTGGTTTTTGAAAGTGAACCAGGCTGAGTACTTTTCAGCGTGTCCTTGTAATTATTTACTGGAAAATTCTCAAGAAAAAATTCATTTTTTTGTCTTTTTTTTTTTTTGCTTTCTTATACTAATTGCTATTTAGGAGTTACTGTACATGACCAGATGATAACAGATAATGAAAACTTTTTTTTTTGTTTTTTTTTTTTTTTAAATTGAGTATGTTGCAAAATAAACATTTCTAAGTTTGGCATTTAATTTCCATCATTTTATATATATATATATATATATTATATATATATATATATATATATATATATATATATATAATATATAATGAAATGGATTGAGTCTGACAATTATTTTAATATATTTATTGTTTATACATTATTTTTATAGATACAAATATTTAAGTAAATGCTCTATTTATAATAAACAGTATTAAGAACATTTACCGGCCTGAATGTCCGAGAAATTTCATAGAAAATGTGTCCTCCGACAGGTATCAGACCTGTATCCTATATGGAACTGTCATATACCCTGACGTGCTATACCATTTAGCTACAAAGGAAGCATCTAATTAGCAAGGTTGAATTACTGCTTTTAAACTACAAATTTCCCATGACTTCTTTCAATATATATATATATATATATATATATATATATATATAGACGCTGAGTTAAGCGCTGAGTGATGACAATCTTTATTTGAACACAATCATCAGGATGGAAGATTGTGGTTAAGACTGAAACACTGTCACCACTTGGTGTTAACCGCAGTGTCCACTTCTTTACTGTCACCACTTGGTGTTAACCGCAGTGTCCACTTCTTTACTGTCACCACTTGGTGTTAACCGCAGTGTCCACTTCTTTATTTTATATTCACATAGTCTATTCTTGATATTGTGCACTTTTAGCCATAAATATATTACATCTTAAAACTATATTTTTATCATGTCTGTCTATATATATATATATATATATTCAAAAAGAAAGAGGAGATTTCAAAAGTTAAAAAAAATGCTGAGAAACAGAAACACATTCGACACATGACTGGATAGGAAAACTTCTTGTAGTTTGTGGCCATTTTTAGGGTTGACACGAATTATATATGATAGCTGGCCACTCGTATTCGAGGATATCTAACTACTGGGGTGGCTCGCCGATCCCTATTGCTGATGCTTACTCAGGCACATTTGTGTTTGCTTTATACCCACCTGTTGTTTATACTGCAACTATGCTGAGCAGACCTTAGTTACAGTTCCTAGGAGAGAGCATGTTACCTAGTGTGATCAAGGCCAGCACGCCCAAGCCCTCAGCCATGATGACTTGTGACTTTGTCCTAGCACAGCTATCGATGACTCACAAGAGTTCTGTCTAAATACTAACTACTATATATATATATATATATATATATATATATATATATATATGGTTATTCAAAAAGAAATAGCATATTTCAAAAATGTAATAAAAACAACTGCTAAGAGACTGAAACACATTCAACACATTACTGGTTAGGAAAGGTTTCAAAGTTATTAAAAGAAATCAAAATTTTTTTTGAATCTTCTTTAAATATTTCTTTTTTTTTTTTTTTTTTTTTCAGATTGTGTATAAATTTAAATTGTTATAATTTGTATCAACCCTTAAAATGACCACACCACAAGAGATGTCATTTTGTGTACTGCAATTTGCAAAGTGTAAATTTTTATCTGTGGGGTTATATTAAAGCGTGTTCCACCTATGCCTGCTACTCTTGAAGATTTGAGACATCAAATTGTTGAAGCTATGAAGTCAATATCCACAGATCAATTGATTTGAGTGTGGCAAGAATTGGAATACTGTTTCAATGTTTGTCACACAACCCATGGTGCTCATGTTGAGTAAATACAAATTGAACAAGCTTAAAATAATAAGCTTTGAACCATTTATTATCCATTAATGTGTTGAATGAGTTTCTATCTCGTAGAATTTGTTTTCATTTAATTTTCAAAATCTGCTCGTTCTTTTTGAATAAGTCTAAATATATATATATATATATATATATATATATATATATATAGATATTTTCTTACAGTAGTGTTCACCCTGGAGATACCTCAAGGTAGAGGGTTACAGTGTAAGATTTACAAATTCTGTAGATATGTGCAGAAGGTAACAGTTAACAATAGACATGAAATGGTTAACTCTAGACTTGAAAGGGTTAGTGATCGGGGAATCGGCCTCTTGGGAGTAAGTTCTACAAGACAGCCGTTTGTGGGAAGAAATTCATGGAACTTATATCTCAACAGAGAGATATGAAAAGAATGACGTTGGTTTTCTCCAATGTGTTTGGCATGGCAGACCTTAATTGTGAAGATTAGAAGTGGTGGCACCAAGGAGTGCAGTTTATCTGAACACTCACCACGGAAATAACGGTAGCACAATGAGAGGCTTGCAACATCTCGTCTGTGAGAAAGGGGTTGCAGAGTGAAGAATAATTTGTCACCTACAAGGACATGGAAACATTTTTGGACTCTATCGACAGCAGACAGTGAAGACCAAGATAAATTTAAGTTGTTTTTTTTTAGTATGTTTGTTCACAAACCACTTATGAACTAATGTAAAGTTTGTGTAAAGCTGTTTACAATATTATGTATATTGAGCCTGTATATTTGTTAATTGTAGAATATATTTAATACACCAGTTCTTTAGCGGTGAAATTTAATGTAAATCTTTGTAGGGGTCTTGTGATCATGACTTGGTATCTTAGCAAGAACCATCCTTTTTTTCAAGATTCAGGAATTGGCACTACATAATTACAAAGAACTACTATCAAATAACAGAAAGGAAATTACTTGAAGACTTTCGACAGCAGCAACAAAAATGGATATCCCATTTATCTCAATAGGAAAATTCTGACATAATGAAAATGTTGATATTCCAAACAAAAGATTAGGAAGGAAACCTCTATCAGTACTGAAAATAGCAATAAGAGTTAAGATGAGGATGATAGTTCGAACAATGTAAATAGTGTAGATAATACCTCATCTCTGAAATATAGACAGAAATATACACAGATACTGAAGAGTTAATGGATATCTGTCTATATTTCTCAGATGAGGTATTGTAACTATTTACACTATTTACATTGTTTGGACTGTTGTCCTCATCTTTATTGTTATATTCACAGTCTATATTTCTGAGATGAGGGATTGTAACTATTTACACAATTTACATTGTTTGGACTGTTGTCCTCATCTTTATTGTTATATTCACAGTCTATATTTCTAAGATGAGGTATTGTAACTATTTACACTATTTACATTGTTTGGACTGTTGTCCTCATCTTTATTGTCATATTCACAGTCTATATATCTCAGATGAGGTATTGTAACTATTTACACTATTTACATTGTTTGGACTGTTGTCCTCATCTTTATTGCCATATTCACAATCTATATTTCTGAGATGAGGTCTTGTAACTATTTACACTATTTACATTGTTTGGACTGTTGTCCTCTTTATTGTCATATTCACAGTCTATATTTCTAAGATGAGGTATTGTAGCTATTTACACAAATTTTCCATTTGTCATTAATTTTCCTAACATTTACATATATTTTACCAAAGCATTATAAGTTATTTTTTTTTAATCAGTTTCACCCAAAGCAAATCAGTAAAGGCATGAAGACACGAGGGGTCACTAGGTGTAGAAGAATTAGGAATAGAAAGATTAAAATGTCTTTGTCTTTGAATCAATGTTTTGGCTGTTAATGCAGGACACTTCAGGAAATTTTGACCTGAATCTTTTGAAGGAGTAGATTGCTGTTGTTCTGTTGTCCATGTTTAAGGATATTTCATCATGTTTCATTTTTTTTTTTTTTAGAACTACTCAGTGATTGCTAGTCCTGTTTCCATTGAGTCCGAGTCTGTACTAACCAGCCCAGGGATTGAGCTCAATATGCCACCAAATCCAAAATAACTGAGCTATTGACCTGAATGTAATTCATGAATCTGGTAGTATAGTAATTGTGAGTTTAGTCCCCGGGCCAGGTCATACAAACTCAATGGGAACAGGATTAGCAGTAACTGGGTAGTAATAGAAAGAGAACTTATATCCTATTTTAGTGGAATAATTCATTTTAACCGATGTCCCATTTTGCTGAAATTATTCATTTTAACCGATGTCCCATTTTGCTGGAATAATTCATTTTAACCGATGTCCCATTTTGCTGGAATAATTCATTTTAACCGATGTCCCATTTTGCTGGAATAATTCATTTTAACCGATTTCCCATTTTGCTGGAATAATTCATTTTAACCGATGTCCCATTTTGCTGGAATAATTCATTGTCATTGATGGCCCATTTAAACAGCATCAGCTGTACCTGTTTATCAATTTTTTTTTTCTAAACTGCACACCATTATTCCAGATGACACTCCATTTTCTTAACATTCTCTCCCACATTTTTTTTTTGTTCTGAAACAAATTAATTTTGAACAAATTTTTCAACCTACCATTTTATTCAAGACTGATGAATAAGTATTAAATGTAAATTACATTTCTTAGATCCAAAGTGTTGTCGATATTTTGTAAAATCTTAGTGTATATTTACTAAAAGGTTATCAGCCAGATTTACTAAGAGTACATGCAGCTCTAAAACTATCCATTCTTTTAAAGATTTTGTAACCTTTTCTTCCTTCCTCAATCTCCCTCCCTTTTCAGATATTTGCATGAGTTTGCAAACCATCTTAGAATTACACTGGCAAATGGAACAAGCATAATGCCGCTGAGTTAATGTTACATGCTCATTGCCGGAAGTAAACTGCCTGACTTTGGCTTACAGGCTTTTACTCTATACAAATATTGCATTTGCATCTAAATGTTTAAAATGCATCTAAAAGAAAAAAAAAAAGTAAATATATAGGTAGACAAACATGTGTATAAAAATGTTGTGACTTCACAGTGAAGATTCAAAAATTTACTGAATGTGTGATATTTTCTTTTTTTTTTCATTTTATTTTGATGCCACATCTTTCATGTCATTAATAATCATGGCTTTCCACAGCATCCATTAGCTATGAATTGGTATGGGTTATTTGGAAAGATAATGGAGTAGTCTTGTTGCCTTCTACATGGTTTGCTATACAGAATTTTCCTTTTCTTATACTGTTTGCCACTCAATGCTAGAGAGCCCAGTCTACCCTACTATTTAACCTATATCCCTTGAATTAAATACTATTGCTCCTTTAGGACATCGTTAATCATGTCTCTTCATAAATTCCTTTCCTTTATCATTTGTGAATTACAGTATTTGTCAACATCAAGAACTTGGATTTTCTTGTAATAAGTCTTGAAAATTTGCATCCTTGAGAACAAAGGTTACAGTTTTCGGAGGTCTATGCTAACCTCCATAGGAAGGTTATCTATGCCAGAATTCATGATCTTATGCAAATTCTCAAGATATTTTTGCGGTAAAAAATTGCTGACAAATATGGTAAATTGTTTAGAAAGATCATGGAGTGATTTCCTGTTGTCCTTTCCATGATTTTAAATTCATGGTTCTTTTTCCTGACTGTTTTTCACCAAGGCTAGAGAACTAAGTCTACCCTACTATTTAAGTCATCATAGCTGGGGAAGAAAATATGGATTCATGCCTTTCTCAAGAGATAAGTGCGAAAGTGAATGCAACAGACTAGATCAAAGATTTAACTCAGCTCACCCTCTCCACTTTAACCTTTACACTGTCCATAGTGATAAGATTTAAATTATCTTACATGCTTGATAAAATTATAGTGCTCCCATCTGTCAAACCCTTGAACACCAGTCACACTATTATGACATGCTCTCCAAGGGAGAGCATGTTCCCAAATGGTGCAGCACACCTCACAGGTATGGCTGAAGAGGATAGCAAGCAAGATGGAATGATTGAAAGAAAAAGATTTATAAACAGTTTCCAAAAATAAATATGATTTCAAAATTTAAAGTATTATTATGGATTACTTGTAATTGCATGCATGAGTCCCAGTATAAATAGTTATAAATAATTATTGAGTGATTTTATCATAGGGATATTTTCTCGCATTATACCAAGTATTAAGAATATAGTAACTTCTGTCTGCAATATTTACATTATTCAGACTATTGTCCTCATCTTTGTCGCCATATTTATTACGTTTTGGCCATTGTATGCTCTGGCCTTCTTCAGGGGGTTGGAATGTCGAACTTAACCCTTTATTTCACTCACTGGAGTAGACTGTTCTAGTTCCACGTGCCATGTTTAATGGATGTTATTTATCAGTTGTCTCCTGTTAATTTCCCTCTGAAAGTTCACTACTGCCTTAACCGGGTATTGAACTCACACTCTTTAGGTCCTGTCACTGGATCTAACCAATGCCTTTATCCACTGGCGACAAAGATGAGGACAATAGTCCGAATAATGTAAATAATGTACATAATACCTCATCTTAGAAATATAGACAGATTCTGTCTGCAAATTGAAGGAGAGACTTATCAATGATAATGTTAAAAATTTCTTGTATCATATTGTTGTAACCTTGGGAAGGTTACTGAATAGAATAATCACAAGAAGGTTGGTAATGAATGATAATTCTTGGGACAAGAGCAACACATATAAGATCTGCCAGCAGTGCATAGAAGTAGTAGTCAACTGCTAGAAGTGAGTCAAGTGAATTCCACAATGAATCTCCAACTGCAGACTGCAGACTAACACCTACAAAATTCACTACTGTATTTTTGGGAATGGGGGCATACCCATTTTTGTTTGTAGGTATGCTAAAACATATATAAAACAAAAATATGGTAATAACCCATATTCAAATTGTTCAGTAGGACTCCATGGATTTAACAATTGAAATCACTTATGGGCCAATAGGTAAATAAGAAATACAGCATGTTTTTGAGAAAGGTAGGAGAGTTGTTTCTCATTGCTTTCTGTAAAGTTTTGAATTCACAGTTGTCCATCTATGTTTGTTACCCTACCAAGGTAACAGAACCTAGTTTGTCATATTGTTTTACTCATAAAAGGGAGATAATGTTTTTTTTATTCATTTCACATCAAGTAAGGCAAGAAAGCTATGAAAAAGCAAGAGTTTACTTAGTGAAAGAAACTGAGACAACGTTGAGGAGAGAGAAAGAGAACAATAAAAGAGCAAGGTTCAGGAAGACAAAACATGACGGTTGACATTGTATTTGAATTTTTGAAAATCATAGTTGGCAGGAAGTCAAGAAGCTGGAAGAGAGTTCCACAGGTGAGAAGTGCAAGAAAAGAAACTGGAAGAGAGTTCCACAGGCAAGAAAAGAAACTATTAGAATAGAACTATATCTAGCTAAAGATGAGACCTAGTTATTTATATTATTCGGACTATTGTCCACATCTTTGTCGCCATATTTATTACATTTCGGCCGTTGTATACTTCGGCCTTCTTCCAACCACCTTCTTCAGGTGGTTGGAATGTCGAACTGAACCCTTTATTTCCCTCACTGGGGTACAGTTCTAGTCACATGTGCCATGTTTAATGGATGTTAATTCCCCCCTGAAAAGTTCTCCACTGCCTTAACCGAGTATTGAACTCACTCTTTGGGTCCTGTCACTGGATCTAACTGTGCCATGTGTCTGCTTATGAATTTCTGGGTATTATAAACCTAATGTCTTCAGCAATCATTTTTTACCATTGCTCATATTGCAATTTTTGCTGTTATCATTGAATGTTTTTACCAGAGCTCATATTGCACTTTTTGTTGTTATTATTGCTTTTCTTTGGCACTCCTTATTACTGGTTCCTATATTGTATTCATTTCTATGTTTGGTTGGCTCAGGAGATTTTTGTGGCCTAGCATATGTGCTGATTCCTTAAGTTTATGAATTTTCCAATGGTGTTCTTTGTCTATGATCTCAACCTGATCCCACAGAGGGCAGTGATCTCTCTTTTCTCTCCATATGTGGTCAGCCACACCTGATTTTTCCACTTCCCCTCATGTTACAGCTTTCTGGTGTTCTTGAAGCCTTACCTTAAGGCTACGACCTATCTCCCTTTTATATTTCTTTCCGCAGCTGCACGGGAAAAGTAATAAATATGACGACAAAGATGAGGACAATAGTCCGAATAATGTAAATAATGTACATAATACCTCATCTCAGAAATATAGAGAGATACTGAAAGATCGAAACGTTGTAATAAATATGGCGACCAAGATGAGAATAATAGTCCGAATAATGTAACTAGTGTACATAATACCTCATCTCAGAAATATAGACAGATACTGAAAGGCCGAACTGTTGTAATAAATTTGGCGACAAAGATGAGGACAATAGTCCGAATAATGTAAATAGTATACATAATACCTCATCTCAGAAATATAGACAGATACTGAAAGGCGAAACGTTGTAATAAATATGGCGACAAAGATGAGGGACAATAGTCGAATAATGTAAATAGTATACATAATACCTCATCTCAGAAATATAGACAGATGCTGAAAGGCGAAACGTAATAAATATGGCGGCAAAGATGAGGATAATAGTCCGAATAATGTAAATAGTGTACATAATACCTCATCTCAGAAATATAAACAGATACTGAGACCTAGTTATCAAACTAGTAGTAGGCTTAAATTGTTGTGGTTGAATTACCAAGGAGGAAAACTCATCTGAAGATTTATGATGAAAATATTTATAGAAATAGCATAGGGAAGCTCTTCATTACAGTGATAGGAAAGTGAATAAAGCTGACATGATGGGTCAGGAACAGTAGCATTGCAAATGCTGGTAAAATGGTCGGTTCCTGATATCACTTTTGTAAGTATCTGACACATTCTTCTATACTTTATCTTTAAGTCAGATCAGACCAAAAATAGAACATTTGTACAATATCTGGACTGGAACTACCCAGTCTTCACTTGGCTGTCTTGATAGAACTCCAAAGAATCTAAATGACCGTGTGAGTGATGAAATGGAATACTGCTGCCTAGTATTCACTTTCCAGTTTTGATAGAGTTCAAAAGTGTCACCATGTTCTTACAGGTGATTAATTTATTTTCCACAGATTAAATGTCATGAGCCTATCGCTATTAGAAAAATCTACCCTAGTGGACTATATAAAAAAATTGGTTCAAAATTCCAACGTATGACAGCTGAAGAAGGCTGGAGCATACACTGGCCAAAATGTGAATATGGCATTAGAGCTGAGGACAGTAGTCTGAATAGTGTAAAAAATTTTATAGTTTGTAGGAAAGTATTTCTGTCACCAATTTTCAAGTGACTGACAAATCCGAAATATGATTTATTATTATTCTCATCTCCAGAGTATTCTAAGAAAAGGAATTTTCAGTTGTCTCATTAGCCAGACTTCCTATCACGGAAAGCTATTATACCTTTATAAATGTCTTTTCTTTTCTCTTTGTCTTCTTTTTGTTCTTTCCATTGTCTTCTTTTTGATCCTTCTTGTGTGTTGACGATGAGGATACGGAAATTCTACGGTGTTCTCATTTAAAACGAGATGCTTGGAAAACAGTTGCAATTAGTGAAATAACTGTTCTTAGCTGGCATTGTTACATGTTTATACTAACCAGGTTATCCATTGTTTACTGGGATGATTTCTTCTTGTTCTTCTACATGCTGCATATATCTTCAGGGCATTAGTGATCGTGACTCTTCACAATTGCCTATCCTTTGAAGCTCTTGGCAATATTTGTCTTTTTGCAATCCTTCTTACTCTCTGTGGTTTGATTTCTCCCTCTGCACCTTGTTCCTTTGATATGTTTTGTGAATGGCAAATTTCCCAAACCCTCTTTCCACAGAGTATTCTAATAGAAAAATAAATTTGTCGCATTACTAATGGTCTCATTAGCTTGACCATCAATCTCCAAAGGTATTATATTTTTTTACATCTCTTTTTGGGAAGGATATTAGAATAATCCAGAACTTATACTGGCAGCAAACCGCTTGTATAGAAAATGAATTCAGTAAATATAGAAAAATAGAAAGGAGTGTAAGACAATGATGCAGCTTCTTGCCAGACTTATTCAACCTATACAGAATCCTACCAGAATTCATTATTAGCAGCCACAATGTTAACAACATAAGACATGCAGATGACACTGTGTTGATAGCAGACACAGAAAGGGACTATGTTAGCTAAGAAGACTCATCTTTTATTGTCATATTACACTATCTAAGAAGAAAGTTATCTGTCTCTATATTTCTAAGAAATTGAGTAACTATCTATTTACATTGTTTGGACTGTTGTCCTCATCTTTATTGTTGTAACTATATTTTTTACACTATTTACATTGTTCAGACTATTTGTCCTCATCTTTATTGTCATATTCACAGTCTATATTTCTAAGATGAGGTATTGTAACTATTTACACTATTTACATTGTTCAGACTGTTGTCCTCATCTTTATTGTCATATTCACAGTCTATATTTCTAAGATGAGGGTATTGTAACTATTTACACTATTTACATTGTTCAGACTGTTGTCCTCATCTTTATTGTCATATTCACAGTCTATATTTCTAGATGAGGTCCTCATTGTAACTATTTTTCTATACTATTTACATTGTTTAGACTGTTGTCCTCATCTTTATTGTCATATTCTATTTTCTAGATGAATTATTGTAACTTTTTCTATATTTCTAAGATGTCATATACATCTATAACTATTTTATTTACACTATTTACATTGTTTGGACTGTTGTCCTCATCTTTATTGTCATATTAACAGTCTATATTTCTAAGATGAGGTATTGTAACTATTTACACTATTTACATTGTTTAGACTGTTGTCCTCATCTTTATTGTCATATTCACAGTCTATATTTCTAAGATAAGTATTGTAACTATTTACACATTATTTACATTGTTCAGACTGTTGTCCTCATCTTTATTGTCCTCATATTCACAGTCTATATTTCTAAGATGAGGTATTGTAACTATTTACACTATTTACATTGTTTAGACTGTTGTCCTCATCTTTATTGTCATATTCACAGTCTATATTTCTAAGATGAGGTATTGTAACTATTTACACTATTTACATTGTTTGGACTGTTGTCCTCATCTTTATTGTCATATTAACAGTCTATATTTCTGAGATGAAGGTATTGTAACTATTTGCACTATTTACATTGTTTGGACTGTTGTCCTCATCTTTATTGTCATATTTCACAGTCTATATTTCTGAGATGAGGTCCTCATCTTTATTATTGTAACTATTTGATGATATATGTAACTATTTTATTTACATTGTTTGGACTGTTGTCCTCATCTTTATTGTCATATTAACAGTCTATATTTCTAAGATGAGGACTATTATTCCAGTCTTTATTCTCTAAAATAATTATATTTACACTATTTACATTGTTTTGGACTGTTGTCCTCATCTTTATTGTCATATTAACAGTCTATATTTCTAAGATGAGGTATTGTAACTATTTACACTATTTACATTGTTTGGACTGTTGTCCTCATCTTTATTGTCTATATTTTAATAGTCTATATTTCATTGTTAAGATGAGGTATTGTCTATATTTCTATTTAACACTATTTACATTGTTTGGACTGTTGTCCTCATCTTTATTGTCATATTAACAGTCTATATTTCTGAGATGAGGTATTGTAACTATTTACACTATTTACATTGTTTGGACTGTTGTCCTCATCTTTATTGTCATATTAATTTCTATATTTCTAAGATGGACTGTTGTCTCATCTTTAATATTTATTATTGTATTTCTATTTAACACTATTTACATTGTTTGGACTGTTGTCCTCATCTTTATTGTCTATTTTCTAACATTATATTTCGAAGATAAATCATATTGTCTATACTATTTAACTATTTACACTATTTACATTGTTTGGACTGTTGTCCTATCATATTCACAGTCTATATTTCTAAGATGAGGTATTGTAACTATTTACACTATTTACATTGTTCAGACATTTGTCCTCATCTTTATTGTCATATTCACAGTCTATATTTCTAAGATGAGGTATTGTAACTATTTACACTATTTACATTGTTTAGACTGTTGTCCTCATCTTTATTGTCATATTCACAGTCTATATTTCTAAAGATGACTATTTTATTGTAACTATTTACACTATTTACATTGTTCAGACTGTTGTCCTCATCTTTATTGTCATATTAACAGTCTATATTTCTAAGATGAGGTATTGTAACTATTTACACTATTTACATTGTTCAGACTGTTGTCCTCATCTTTATTGTCATATTAACAGTCTATATTTCTAAGATGAAATTTGAGGTATTGTAACTATTTACACTATTTACATTGTTTCAGACTGTTGTCCTCATCTTTATTGTCATATTCACAGTCTATATTTCTAAGATGAGTGTATTGTAACTATTTACACTATTTACATTGTTCAGACTGTTGTCCCTCTCTTTATTGTCATATTCACAGTCTATATTTCTAAGATGAGTATTGTATTTTAACTATTTACACACTATTTACATTGTTCAGACTGTTGTCCTCATCTTTATTGTCATATTCACAGTCTATATTTCTAAGATGAGGTATTGTAACTATTTACACTATTTACATTGTTTAGACTGTTGTCCTCATCTTTATTGTCATATTCACAGTCTATATTTCTAAGATGAGGTATTGTAACTATTTAACTATTTATTTTCAGACTGTTGTCCTCACATATTATTTATTTCATTGTTTGGACAGTTGTCCTCATCTTTATTGTCATATTCACAGTCTATATTTCTGAGATGAAGGTATTGTAACTATTTGCACTATTTACATTGTTTGGACTGTTGTCCTCATCTTTATTGTCATATTCACAGTCTATATTTCTAAGATGATTAGATTGTAACTATTTACACTATTTACATTGTTTGGACTGTTGTCCTCATCTTTATTATCATATTCACAGTCACAGTAACTATTTATTTTCTATATTTCTGAGATGAGGTATTGTAACTATTTGCACTATTTACATTGTTTGGACTGTTGTCCTCATCTTTATTATCATATTCACAGTCTATATTTCTGAGATGAGGTATTGTAACTATTTGCACTATTTGCATTATTTACATTGTTTGGACTGTTTTGTCCTCATCTTTTTATTCATCATATTCACAGTCTATATTTGAGATGAGATGAGCACTATTTACATTGTTTGGATTGTAACATATTTCTATATTTCATTGTAACTATTTACACACTATTTACATTGTTTGGACTGTTGTCCTCATCTTTATTGCCATATTCACCTTGAACATCTGTCTCTATTTCTGAGATGAGGTATTGTAACTATTTACATTGTTAAGACTGTTGTCTTCATCTTTATTGTCATATTTATGATGTTTTGACTATTGTACACTCCGGCCTTCTTCAGGTGATTGGAATTTTGAACTCTACTCTTTATTTCATCTACCGGGCTAGACTGTTCTAGTTCCACGTGCCATGCCTCTTCCAGATCTCGGTTATCTTTGTCTATCCCAATATGGAAATCTACTGTTGTTAATTTAACAAATTTTGAATATCTTAAGTTGTCTGTAGAGATTTCCAAAGTGCTCTTTAATGTTGAATTATACAGGTTGGCTTTCTCAAAAATGTGGATTTTATTATGTTGTTTTTGTGTTCTAAGTTTCTTTTTCTACCTGTACACAGTAAATTAGGTTTGTCTAATGCACATACTGTTCCCCCTTTTTTTTGCTCCTACTATTATTGCTAATTTAGCACTGTTTTTGCATGAATAATGTGTGTAATATATATGTCAACAAAATCTACCCTCTGCCCTTAGAAATTATCTCCTTTTTAATAATAAAATAGGTTTGACAGCACCCATCTCATTAAACACTTTGTTTTGGGGAGTCTCTGATCTTCATCTTAGGAGTAGCAATAAAACCCTAACTTCTATGTTGTTGATAAATTTACTTCAAATGTTATATAGAAAGAGGAGGAGGAATTTTTTTTTCCTTCAAATAAAACAGTTTTTTATGGTAATGTTTGTGGTAATATTAACTGTTTCCTTATAAGGAAAATTTGACATGCAATAACCAAGCAGCTAGTGCTACTTTCAGTTGAAATTTATAAAATTTTTCTATGAAAACAATTTTTCAGGAAAATACGTTTCTCAAGTCCAGTAACTGTTATCACTCTTTCCAGTATTGATGGGAGTTTCCTTCCTAACCTTTTGTTTAAATTAGTGTGGAACATCAACAGCTTATATCATTATTTTCCCTTTGAGTTATATTTGCAATCCATTTTAGTTTTCTTCTATTGTTCTACCATTGTGTTGTGAAGTATAACCCTTGAAAGATATCATTGCAAGACTCAATTGTCACTTATGATATCAAGTAATGATTGTGCTTGAACTGTTTTTTTTTTTTTATATAGAGAATGATTTTGTAATGGGTCAAGCAAGAACAGCATGTACCCAATAAGAATCAGATTCCATCATTGGTTGCTGCAGCCAGTTTTCTTTAAGTTGGATACCTTAAGGAAGGCTAAGGTTTCCAATACTCTCAGTACACAATCACACCAATCCAGAGGCTTCAACATTCCTGTACCTGTGGTGGCTGGCTAGTTTTCCTGTAAAAGGGTTTATTTGCCATTAGACAGGTTTTATTTTTAATCCTGATCACCTTTCTCACTGGCTTAGTTGCCAATAACCTTACCATGTGTTAGAAAGTTCTAGTAGCACTTACAATTCATCTATGCATTGAATACTGCTGCCTTATCCATTCTGGTGCTCAAGATTCCTGACAAAAAAATTCAAAGAAGGGTCTCTCATATGATTAATCCTGACCAGCATCTTCAGTCACATTCTCACCAATATGCTGTGACTTCCCTCTGTCTTTTCTACAAATATTTTCATGGTAACTGTTCTGATTAGCTTTTTTTCTCTGTTGCCTCGACTCCATGAATTTAAGCATGCTACTGGATTGGCAGTTAGGTCTTTTACTGGTCAACTAGCTAGATGCAACCACTATGGAATTCCCTTCCAATTTTTTGCTTCCCTGATAATTACAATTATCAAAAATTTAAATGCACTTTCAGTCATCTTCTTGAACCATATTCCGTTTTTGTCCTTTCCTCAATCTTCCCCCTTCTCAGACTTCTCATTCTCGTTCACTTCCTGTACCCCCCCTCCCCGAGTTCTTGTGGCATTATCACTTTGTTTGTGGGGAATGAAATGGTTATTGGCACAGAAAGTGGGAACGGCATGCAGAGTTCAAATTCTGATTGAGGTTGTTGTTTATTTTTGCTCAAATATCCTTGCACAGCTGTGGGTTAAATAGTAACAGTTAAATAGTTAAATAGTAACCAACCTAGGAAAAGAAAACTCTAAATGCAACACCTTGACCGTCTGTTTGGAGTATCATTTTTGTTAGTAATCCTTCTGAAAATTGGGACTTTTTCTAGTCATTATGTGCTGTGTATTTACAGGATGTTGTCAATCATGGCTCTCCACAATTTCCTACACTTTGTAGCTCTTAATAAATTTTGTCATTTTTTTTTTTTAACTTTCATAAACCTTGTTTTACCATCCATTTACTCAAGCTCACTAGGTAGGTTATATGTTATTTTCCTCTGACTTTCTTGCTTTCAATCTGTCCTGTGAGTATCAAATTTTCCAATCCCTCTTTCCTCGTTTTGTGCCCTAGAAATTTCAAATGTCTCTTTCTGATGTCAAGTGTAATCATTCTTTTTGTTTCCATTTTCTCTAAAACCTTGTTGTTGCTCACATGTTCTGTCCATGGTATTTTCAGCATCCTTCTGTAGAACCACATTTCTGTTGCTTCAAAGCTCTTCTTCATCTATGAGGAGATTGTCCAGCAAACACTGCTGGACAATCATAGTCACCATATAGGACTGATATTTCATAATAGTTCAGTACTTTTTTTCTTTGTTTCTAATAAGCATTTACTATTTCTTGATACTTTACTTAGCTTTTGGAAGGCATTTTTCACTATCCTAATGGATTTCATTGTCAGATTTTCCTTTCTCTATTAAAACACTTCCCCACAAAAATCCAATCTGTTTTGCCTTTCTACATCCAAATGAATGGGAGAATTCACCATCTGTGTATGCATATAAAAATTATCTGAGAAATTTATTCAATGATTAGCTTGAGAACCTTGCTGTGAAATCAGAATAAGAAAGATCAATTAACTTCTTTTTTTTTTTTTTTAAATCACTTCACCTCAGGAAAGGTGATAATGCCACTAGGATGTAAGGGGTTACTGTGAGGAGAAAGGACAAATGAACATGATTCAGGAAGACAAGATGACTATTGACATTGCATTTAAATTCTTGAAGATTGTAGATGGCAAGAAATCAAAAGGGAGTCCCACAGTTGAGAAGTGTGAGAAAAGAAACTATTAGAATGAAATATATGGTTGCATCTAGCTAGTTCAACAGTAAAACTGAGAGACCTAGTTGCCAATCTAGTATTATGCTTAAATTCATGTTGTCGAAACACTAAGAAGAGAAGTTGATCAGAATAATTGCCATGAAAATATTTATACAAAAGACAGGCTGTGAGAAAATGAATTGATTTCAAAATGCCATGTCAGGAATAATTATATTACAGACAGTTCTTTGGATTTTTTTTTGTGAGTATCTTGAGATACATAACAGGAGCACCAAACCAGATTTGGCAGCAGTATTCAATGCACAGATGAATGGTTGATTTATAAATGTGCAAGAAGGGTTCGGAAAAGAAAAATTGTCTGGCATAGAAGAGTAAACCAACTTTCCTAGCAGTAGACTTAGCAATTGATTCGATATAATCACTCAACTTCATGTCACTTAAAATTCCAGAATGGGAGTTCAAGTGTTACCAGAGGCTATTTATTCTTATGTCTCAGATGACTTAAATGCTCAAAGTATAAAATATTGTGATTAAATAACATCAGGGTGAAGAAAATACATTAAAAAATACATATACACTTCCCTTAGAGGAAAATGAATTGGCTGAAGTACCATTTTAACAGTCATAACAATTCAATAGAAAGAGGTTCTGTTCTCTGAACAAAGCTTGTCTTCATTCATGTATCTGCTTAAATGAATTTGTCTATGAAAAAAAAAATTGCCTTCAAGTCTATCTAGAAAAGGTTTATTTCTGTTAATGCATCTACTTAAAAATGTTATGACTGCATCACAGTTGCCTTGTAGCCAATCAAAATCCAGCATTTCGTCTCCTGCTTTTTCTCATTTCCCAATTCTGAGTTACAATTTTGCTATCAGCTTGATAAATTCCAGATGCTTGACTTTACCAAAAAAAACAATACAAAGAAAAAATAATTAATAAACTGCAGATAATCTCCAAGAATTTTTGACCCTCCTATTCTGTTATTTTTAAAATTATTTTTAGTATTTTTCTATGGCGTCTATTGGGTGAATTTGATTTTGGAAGAGAAAAAAGATGGGGAAGAATTCTCAGATTATTTCTCTTTCTGGTAATGTTTGATTTTCATAATTCTTTGAAATTAAGGAATATGGTTTTTCTTTAGGAATTGTGTGATGTCTTCTTTGTTAGCTTCCTCTGGTCAAATTGCACTTTTCAAATGCTGGAAAAACTAAAGAAAAAAAATTAAGTTTTCCTTCTCTGTCATATTTTAAGAAAGGTTGCTGCCAATATATATATATACACACACACACACACACACACACACACACACACACATATATATATATATATATATATATATATATATATATATATATATTAATCTTCTCAAATTCACAGATTAATTTATTAGTGCTGTTACAAAACTGATTAAGAAAGATGCTGTAGTTTTCATCATTTCTTTTATTTTCCCAAGTAGTTTCAATCTCATCAATGCTCATGTTCAGGGGTGAATTGCTAAGACAAAATTTAATGTCATTGATAGTTGGGAATTTTTGGTAAATGCTCATGAAATGCACTCTGAAATGAATCTGAACTGTTAAGTATATTCATAATTGTACATATAATTAATTGACTCTTATATGCATATATTAATTTGGATCGGATACAGATCAAATATGGACTGCAACAGAATAAGATTAACGGCAGATAGGAAACGTTTATAAATCTAACATGGTTCACTTTTATTAAAGATGCATTAGAGAATGGGATATAGAGAAAAGCAGTACTGGTATTTTTTATGTTTGTGTTTGATCTTCATTGTTTAAGCAGGTTTCATGTATATTTGACTTGTCAAGCAGTTTTTATAAGTTATGGCATTCTGCATGGATTCCTAGTCTAACTGAATAAAACATAAACATTGCTCTACGTATGTAATCATATGATAATTCTATTTTAACTTTGTGGAATTCAGATGATAACATCTATTCATAAGTATGTGTGACTTGCAGACATTATTTATGATGGGCGGTTGTCTGCATCTTGGTTTGGGGACTTTTTATGTAAACCGCAATTGTGGTAGATAAACATACATTAGATTCTTTAAGAATGTATTTAATAAAGATTGGTGATGTTTTATATATATATATATATATATATATATATACACACATACATTTGTTTAAAATTTATAACATATCATTTGCTAAGTTTGTTCCTCTTATATATAAGCACTCACACATTTGTTTAAAATTTATAACATCATCTGCTAAGTTTGTTGTTCTCACACACACACACATATATATATATATATATATATATATATGTGTGTATGTGAAATGTGGCCATATATAATCTTCTTAAACTGCTGTAAGAATTTATTCTCAAGTGAAATTGATCACAACCAACTTTTTTTTTCTATTCTTTATATTCTGATCCATTCTGATTTCAGTTCTGTCATGGATTTCCCCCTTATTCTTGGAGACATTGTCCTTGCCTCTTTCTTTCTCCATTCGGCAAGTATCTCTGTGACTATATACAATGACAATGATTAAGTCAAGTCGGATGATTGGTTATTATAATCAGGAACCAAAATTTTTTGCCCTGAAACGGTGCCAACTAATGAGAGTGGATTCAGCACCACGGGAATGGTAGGCGCCAATTAAGTGTGCGGAAAATTACAGACACTAATCACTAGTGTGTCTGTCTGTTATTGAAGAGAAAAGAAATATCTAGAAAAAAACGTGAGAAGAAGATGGGAGTCTTGACAGTTACTAATCACCTTTATGTCTGTTTGTCGACTGAATACTGGTGGCTTAAGCTGTAACAATTATATATTCCTTTTATGTGTGAAGAGTCTTTCTTCTTTGTCAGATGTTTTTATTTAGTGTGGTTTTCTTTTACCCCAAAGAATAGGGTTTTGTGAGAATAAGAGTGTGAGAAAGAAAAAGAAGAAGAAAAAAAAAGAGCAAATAGAGATAGAAAATAGTCTAGGAGAAAATAGAGAAAACTTCAAATGAAAGGAAAGGGGGTAATAAAAAGAAGGAAAGAGGATGGTATTTGAACAAATGGAATGAGAATAGAAAGAGAAGATGAGGAGAAATGCAGAAAAGAGGGAGGAGAGGATGATAGTAAAAAAGAAAGAGAGAGTAAAAAGGAGGAGGTAGGAGGGATATAGAAAGACTAATAAAGAGATTAGGAGTTGGAGAACAGAAAAGAGAGAGAGAGGATCACAGTAAAGAATAGAGAGAGAGGATCAGTAAAGAATAAGAATAGAGGATCACAGGAAGAAAGAGAGAGAGAGAGGATCAGTAAAAGAATAGAGAGAGAGAGGATCACAGTAAAGAATAGAGAGAGAGAGGATCACAGTAAAGAATAGAGGAGAGAGAGAGGATCACAGTAAAGAATAGAGAGAGAGAGAGAGGATCACAGTAAAGAATAGAGAGAGAGAGAGGATCACAGTAAAGAATAGAGAGAGAGAGTATCGCAGTAAAGAATAGAGAGAGAGATAAAAAGGTGAAGTAGGAGGGATATAGAAATAGTAAGAAAAAGACTGGGAGGTGGAGAAGAATAGGGATGGAAAGAGGAAAAGGAAGGTAGAGAAAATAAGTCAATTAGAGAAAAAAAAAAAGAGACTGGAAATGAGAGAAAGGGGAAATGAGTGATAGAGAAAGAAAGATAAAGGAAGATAGTGTGTGGGTGCAAGAAAGAAAAAAAGAGAAGGTTAATGGGTAAGAAGAGAAAGAACTAAAGAATACAATAGAGAGGATTAGAGAAAGATAATGAAAGGAAAAGGACATGGTGAATGAGAGAGAGAGAGAGTTTGTGATTGCTGTAACAAAAAAGAAAAAAACAAAACAAACTGTTCCTTGAGAGAGAAATAGAATTAGAGAGACAGCAGAATCCAAAGATAGTGGGGGGGGGAGACAGGTGGTTAAGAGAGAAAGAGGATTGTTTCTTGAGACAAGGAAGTTAGAACTTTTATTTCTAAGCAGAAGCATTTTTACTGCTATTTTTACGTGTTTCTTTTTGTTTGCAATTTTCCTTCTTTTCAATATGTCCACCTGTTCTTCAACCTCATTCACTCCCTCCATAATCAGAGCAACTAAGTAAACTAATCTTTGTGTATGTGCAAATAATAATGTCTTTCTACATGACAATTTTTCATTTGTCATGTGCATATTTACAGATACATGTTTGTTAGTAGATGTCTCTATTTGTGTGTGAGAATATATATATATATATATATATATATATATATATATATATATATATACATATATATATATATATAGAGAGAGAGAGCATACATATATATATATATAGAGAGAGAGACATATAGAGAGAGATACATACATATATATATATATATATAGAGAGAGAATACATACATATATATATATATATATAGAGAGAGAGAGATACATACATATATATATATAGAGAGATGCATATATATATATATAGAGAGAGAGATACATACATATATATATATATAGATACATATATATATATAGAGAGAGAGATACATACATATATATATATATATATATATATATATATATATATATATATATATATATATATATATATATATATATATATATATATATATATATATATATATATATACACACACACATTCTTAAATCTGTTTTTGTATAGCTGATATGCTGTAATTATACATATGTTTGATTTTTACACATCTGTTGGTACTTCTATTAGCATATATATGATATACACACACACACAAATCTGTATTGTATCATTATATTTGTAATTTATATATATAATATATATATATATATATATATATATATTCACACATCAGTTTTGGTGCTTATCTGAAGTAATGTATATAAATGCTTGATTTACACTCATCTAGTTATTTGCTTGTATAAGCAACAAGATACACACATACACACACACGTGTGTATATATATATATATATATATATATATATATATATATATATATATATATATTCTCTTTTGATATGGAAGTTACTTAAATAAAAGTCACTTAGTATTAGGTAGATTTACTTGGATGTTTGTTTGTATTTTGTTTTTCTGCCTGCTCATTTCCCTTTGCTATCATCTTTGCCCATCTTGCACCGAGAGACTCTCCTGTTTGTTAACTCTTCTCCAAAACCTTCCATTAAAAGGATACCGATTGTTAGCTAATAGCCATGCACTGCTTCCAAACCGTCACAAAAGATGCACATCAGCTTGAATCAGCATTCAAGGATGACATGGGAGGGACTGAGGAAGTGGAGGGCTCCACCTCTTTTCCGTTCTATCTTTTGCTCTCTGCTTCAATATGCAAGGCATCTCTCGGCTTGTTGTGTATTATTACAATTTCAAAACTGTCCCCTCTTGCACCAGATTAATGTTGGGCCAGATTTGTGGGCAATATTCTTTGCTTCCATTGAATTCAAAGTAAAAAAAAATATATAAATAAATTGGGGAGGGAAAAAAATAAAATTGAGATCAAATCTTTTTTTTTTTTTTTTCCTTCTCCAAACTCTCTGAAATGATCTGTGATTCACTTCTACTTTGTATTTTTTTTTGGTTTTGTTCTTAGTGATACCAACTGCCATTCTTTCATTTTTCACTATTGCACCATCCAAATTCCAGACAAGGGATTTAATCATTTCTATATAAATCTGTCATATTTTTTAAGCCTGTTTTTAAATATTGAATTATAAATTTTTTTTTGTTTTTTTAAATATTGAAACATATTTTTCATTTAAACAGAGGTTCAGTTTCCATTTGAAGTTGTCAAAAAAGAATTAAAAATTCATTTTCTGAACAAAATTTAACATTTATATTGTCAAATAACATTTTCAAACACTTTGTTCAAAATTTTGACTGGTGAAAAAAAAAAACAAAAAAACAAAATGCATCAACTCTTATCTGTTTCTGGATGGCCTTGAGTCTTTCTATTGCGAACTTTTGTAGCTGACTTGAAGTTGATTTATTTGTAAATGAAACCAGCTTAAATATTTGCCAAACGTAATTGTCGCTTCAGTATTTGATAATTGGGTATAGTTCAAATGTGTCGCATGCACCTGAAAGTTGTGTAAGCCATAATCACTGACATGACTAAGCTATGATAATTCAAATGTATGTTCTTTGTATAAAAACAACAAGGAAACTAACAAGAATTAATTGAACCAACTTTATCGTCAGTGTTTTTATCAAACATTAAGCATGGTTATCTAAATTCTCAAAATGCTTGCCTGATATGAGATTAGAATGTGTTTAGTTCGGATAATTAAGAAATGTTTGGATGATTTCAGTTTTTCTCTTCATTTCACACCCAAATAATCAGAGAAGTACTCTGCTGTTTAATATCTTTTACTCGTGTGAGAATTTGCATTTAAATAAATAAAATAGAATCTGTAAGACTAAAAAAAGAAACGAAAAAAACACGTTTCTTGTACACTTTCCAAAGTTAAGCAGAGTCAGACCTGGTCAGAACTTACATGGGTGACTGTTTGGAAACACTTATACTGTAAGTAATCTCCTACAATTTGAAATATGCTTTTGCATTAAATAACGCAGCTATGTACCATGCATGATACACACTTAGGTGATAATGTATCTTTTGATACATGAAAGATGAAGCTGACTTTTTCCGCAGTAGATTGCCATTTCTTTCTGCACTAGACCAGTTGCTATCCAAGGCTATAGAACCTGGTCTATCCTGCTATTTACCCACAGCTTGTGGAAGAAGACGATTCATACCTTTCCCAAGGGTATTAGCACGTAAGTGAATGTAATGGATTTGACTGGAATTCGAACTCATCTCTCCGATTCCTCAACCCGAGCTGCTATCCATTACGTCACTGTGCCTCTTGTTAAATAATACACAAAGGCATAAAAAACAAACAATAAAAAAAAAAAACAACCAATTTATGGAACAGACTCCCAAGAAGATGCTGTCCCCCCAAAAAACTATTATCTTTATCTATCAAACATATGTAAAAATAGGTGGATAATGATAAATGGTGGTTGAAAAAAAAGGGAAAAAAAAAAAGGGAAAAATTTAAAAATATAAAATGCGTAATATAATAAAAAAAAATAAAGGTTTCGGATATTATAACGGGCAGTATATAATACAATGGTTTTAAAAAAATATGGTTTATAAAAAAAATTGTATATAAATAATTTTAAATAAAAATATATATTATATATATAATAAATGTTTAATTTTTATAATTTATAATATTATATAATTTATTAAAGTAATACTATTTGTTTCAAAAGGTTTTAAATAATTTAAAGGGGGGTTTTAGTATTTACATTTATGTGTGTGGAAAAAAAAATATTTTAAATCCCAAAATTTTTTTAATTTATACAATATATATTTTTTATATATTTATATATAAATTTTTATGTGTGTATATATATATATATATATATATATATTTTAAAATATATTATAATTATATAAATTTATATTTATATTTTAAAAAATTTTTAAAGAATATATATTCTATTCATACGAACCTATCCTAGAATCTTGTCAGTATTAAATTGGGGTGTCGATATGCCGTAAAATAAAATAAACCAAAACCAAAAATCCGTCACTGAAACCTGATCTACAAACTGATTTTTTATATTCTCTTCATACGAATCTATCCTAAAAATTTTATTGGCATTAAATAACCCATTGAGGTGTCGATATGCCGTAAAACAAAATTAACCAAATAAACCAAACCAAAATTTGCTTTCGATCAGCCAATGTATAGCTATTTTATAAAGTTTGACGGGTGGACTAACAGAAGTCACAGAATTTTATATATAGATATATTTATATTCCCTTTGACGAAATAAGGATTTCAGAGAACAAAGATAGATTGTCTATTTAAAAAAAAAATAAGGGATCGACCGTAGTCGGGATTATGGAATCAGTGTGAACGATCCTTTCCTTAGCTGTACTGTATGTGCTTTTAAGGGATAATATGGATTAAACATCTTTATTTATGGGGTTTAAGGGAACTCATGCAAGCTTAACAGATTAAACATCAGAAAGTTTCTTATCTTCATCAGTACGGCTGATGCTAACCCCCAGGGGAGTGACGTTTGTGCATTCTCTGGGTAACATTTTCAGCTGAGATGTAATGAAAAGAGTGCATTGAATCAACTCCTAAGTCTGCAGCTAAGAAAGTTAGTTGTCTGTGCGATGCGAGACAATTTCTCTTGCCTGAATCTAGCTTACATATTTATAAGTCTTTCATTCGTCCATGATTTGAATATTGCTGCTAGATATTGTCTGGTACACCTGCTGTATACTTGCAGATTCTTGATAAAATCCAAAGAAGAATCTGCAATGTTATTGGTCCTGACCTGGCATCTCGGATTCAGTCACTTTTCTACCGCCATAATTTATCTTTTATGGTAATTGTTCTGATGAACTTTCCTCTATAGTACCTAGACTTTATGGATCTAAGCGCCTTTACTAGATTGGCAACTAGTTTTCATCATTTACAGTTGAAATGGCGAGCTGTAACCGTAAGTTCTATGCTTAACAGGTTCTTCTACTGCTCGTCTCTCTTGTGGAACTCTCTTCAACTTCTTGGCTTCCTGGTCAACATTGATCTTCAAAAATTGAAATGCAATGTCAATCGTTATCTTCTGTCTTCTTAATTCATGTCAATAGCACTTTTTATTGTATTCTTTAACATTCTGTAAACTCTCCTATAAATACTTTCATGGTAATAGATCGATATACGCCTGAAGCACAACGGCCGAAACGTTGTGATAAAAATAACAAAGATGAGGACAACAGTCCGAATATAAATAGTGTAAATAATATCTCCTCATCCGAGAAATTCAAACAAAAATTTGATGCTTGATTGGTCACTGTGGATATTGTTATACCTTAAATCGGTTAAGGGTCTCAGCTTGTAAACGCCACTTCACCCGTCTTCTCCTGTTACCTGAGGGTTGCGGCCAGCGGGAGTACACATGTAAGCTACGTAGAATCAGAACAGGGTAAGTAACGTTGAGCTAAATGGGTGACCGCTTGGGAATACCTGGTGCTGAAAGCTTGAATGTGCGGGCGGTGGAGTGAATAACAGCTCGGTGATAATGTAATCGGCGAGCCGAGTTCAAATTCCAGTCAAGATTTTTTTTTTTTTTTTACATTCACTTACACGTAAAATAGTCTTTATTTCAAAGTTCTATTTTTTATTCTGACGCAATTTGAGCTTCACAAACGAAACTGAAATCAGTTCGGCAAGTGAATAATGCTAAAATAGTGTGTAATTTACACACCAACAACATACTAGTGGTAGAATTACGAATAGATAAAAAGAAATCAGTAACAACGGAAAATGCAACACAGATATCCCTAGGCGCATTAAAATAATAAAATCGGCTTCCAGAAACAACGTCTACAAAGATAAGAAAATCACGTTGAAAACAAATATTGAATAGGTGACTAGCAATAATAGAAAGGCAAAAGATGTCTCTCAAAAGCTAAGCACAGTAATGAAAAACAGGAAAATTTCGTTAGAAACAAAGAAAAATGTAAGCTATGAATAGATTCTGACTAGCTCAACAAGTTTCTAAAAATATATTATACCCGGTTTAACAGCAAAATTGCCCAAATCATGTAACCCCGTGGGATAATTGTCCATCCCACAAAATTTTTAATATCTAAAATAAAAAACACTAAAATATTGAGTTTCTTTTCCCAGGTTTAGACGTTAAGTCATGTTGACACCATTTGTCGTAATAATCACAAAAAAAAATTATTCAGCTAGAAAGAGAACAGGTTGAACTCGTTTTGTGTTATGTCTTCTCAACTGAGCAATGGTAAGAGGAAAATGATCATTCATACTCTGGCTTTCTTCTTCAAAGTTCGTGCAAGAACCATCATGGGAACGGTAAAATTGTAAAACTTGGAACAGTAGAAAGGAAAACTGGATCAGGAGGTTGATAACAGCAGGAGATCACCCTTTCAACTTAGAGCTAAATGCATTCTTATTGTTCAAAGTAGAGTGCAATAGTTTTATATAAAAAAAAAACGCAAAGAATTCCAGTAAGATATATTTAATCGTTTCTAAGATACAACGGTTCAAATCTTAATCTAACAATTGGACAATTTTGCTGTTACACGATTTGGACAATTTTGCTGTTACACTCGGTATATATCTAAATTGAACAGAAATAGGACTTAAAAAACAAAAGGTAAAAACAATCTATCGTGTGCTTTATAAGGGGGTTCGAATGCTGCAATCCACCAAGAAAAATTTTGAAATTTTGACAAAATGTAAGGTAATTTTGTGACCATATGAAATGGTTGGTTGTTCTTGTTTGGCGGCATATCAACACCTCTATGGGTTATTTAATGCCGAAATCTAAATATTTTGTACGCAATTTTATTTTATTTTTGGAAATAATCATAGTTTAGTGATTCGCGTGTCACTAATTAACAGATTGGAAGACAAGAGAAACAAACCAGAGATAGCTAAAGACAAAAATTACTAGAGTTACAATAAAAAAAAGAAATTAGAGAGCCATAATCCTCAACGTCCTGAAAGGACACGGCACATAGAAGACAAAGAAGACAGTTAATTTCCTATTTCTTTGTTACTAATATCTCCAATTCGTAATTCTAAAGAAAGTTGTGGAGGGCCGTGATTACAACGTCCGGAAAGAAGATGTCACTTTTTTTTTCATTTATAAATCTACCATTTGTGCCCACTTTGAATATTGCAGCCACATCTGGTTTAGTGCTCCACTATATATTTATTCTTGATAAATCCAAAGAGTTTGATATATTAGTGATCCTGACCTGGCATTTGGCTTAAGTCACTTTCCTACATCCTGTGTAGCTTCTATAAAATACTTTCATGATGTCTTCCCTATTTGGTACGTTATATTTTTATGGACATTATAAATTTAAACGTACGTTAACATTGGCGGAAAGTCTTTACACAGTACTAGATTGACAGCTAGGTCTTACATTTTACATTTGAAATGGCTAGATGTAACCGTAAGTTCTATGCTAGCAGTTTCTTCTCTCGCACTTCTCGCTTTTGGAACTCTCTTCTGCTTGTTGCTTTTTCAGTAAATTTTGATCTTCAAAGATTTAAATGCAATGTCAATCGTTATCTTCTGTCTTCTTAATTTCCTGTTCTTTTATTATTCTCTCTCTTAATAATGTCTTTTTTCTCGCATTCTCTAACACTCAGTAATCCCTTGCGTCTTAGCGGATTTATTGCCTTGATTGGGGTGAAATGATTTTTTTCAAAAATCAATGTTTTCGCAATAAATTTATACTAACCAAACAATGTTCCTAAATTTCCGAAATATTCTTAGATTCATTTGATAAATAGCCCGTGTCTATTTGAGTTGATTCTATTTGTTCGTATTAAAAACAGAATAACTTTATTAGGACGTACCAGATTTTTATCTGTAAATTTTGATCTTCAAAACTTAAATGCAATGTCAATCGTAATCTTCTGTCTTCTTAATTCCCTATTCTTTTATTGTTCTCCTCCCTTAAGTGTCTTTTTATCGCATTCTAACACTCAGTAATCCCTTGCGTCTTAGCGGATTTATTGCCTTGATTGGGGTGAAATATTTTTTCAAAAATCAATGTTTTTCACTTAATAGAATTTATACTAAATCAAAACAATGTTTTTAATTTTCCTAGATATTCTTAGATTAATTTGATAAATAGCCCGTGTCTATTTGAGTTGATTCTATTTGTTCGTATTAAAACATAATAACTTATTAGGGACGTACCAGATTTTTATTTTATATCCTCTGTAACTCTTTGTCTTAGTGGTTTTATTGCCTTGTTTGGGCTGAACTGATTAAACATTTTGTTTCCGTTGAAATAATAAAATAAGAAGAAAATCCATGTGAATGGTACCCGATAACAGTTTTAAGATATTTTTTGCTTAGACTCTTCCGGGATTAATTGTTGGCTTCGCCTGATTAGAGACAGGAAATGGAAAGACTCTATCAACAACACCCTCCGCCACACCAATTGACGAAATAAGCTGAATTCGTATTACTCCATTTATTGGTTCTCCAAATAGCTGTTAGCTGATTTTTTACTATGGTTAATATTACATTTACAAGTAGAGGCGGGGATACAACGGCTCATGTGGAAACAAATTGTATATTTAAACATTCACATTGGCTATTTGGCAATTGATTCAAACTTTATAAAATCGTAAATAATAAGGATTTGCTAATATTTAGTTCAGATATTTTAATAATTTAGTAAATGTTTATAAATTTATGAATAAAATATTGTTTTCATATTTATTCTTTTATAAACTAGTAAAGGATAAATAGTCCGCTGCATTACTTTTAATACAAGTTGTATTAATTTTTAGAATGTTGTAAATATAAAATTATTCTTGTAAAGAAACAATCTAATAAATAAATAGCAATTAATATTTTTGTTATAAATTCTCAAGAACAAAGAAAATATATAAATTCATTTTCATATGTTTCAGTTTTAACAAATATAATCCTAATATAATAATTGGAAAAAATATGTATTTAACAACTTGCATATGAAAAGCTTTCAATAACTGTAAGGACTTTGCAAAATAATTTTATATATTGTACCATTTTTCAGCAAAACTTGTTAGATGAAAAGATAGTTCAGGATGTCTTTGGATGTCTATATAATTTCATATAAGTAACATGGGAAATGTTTTTATCTTTTTGCAGAAGTAACAAGAAATATGTAGAAATTTTTCCTTTCAAAATGCTGACATAATTTTAACATGGTTTTTTTTTCTCTTTCTGTTTTTATTGGTGCAATTAAT
The DNA here is from genome assembly GCA_903632075.3 of Acanthosepion pharaonis. Taxonomy (NCBI): domain Eukaryota; kingdom Metazoa; phylum Mollusca; class Cephalopoda; order Sepiida; family Sepiidae; genus Acanthosepion; species Acanthosepion pharaonis. The sequence continues at coordinate 237,439 of CAHIKZ030000060.1, forward strand.
AACAGGAATTCTGTTTTCATCCATTTTCTTGTAAATTCTTTCTAAATTCATGAGAGCAGACATATTGTGAAGTGTCAGATTTGTAGAAGTCTGTAAAAACAGCTGCAAATTATAAAAATGATATTTGCATCAACAGCAACCTCAGTGTGAGCAGGCTGTTCTGGTTGAGTATTATTACTCACTTCTTTGGGTGCTCTAGATGTGTGATCTTGTGGCAAACTTATCTAAACAGTCATATTTGCTTTAATGATAAAAACATGATACCAACCAGAAAATGTATATATATATCATATATATATATATATATACACACACACACATATATATATATATATATATATATATATATATATATATATATATACACATATACACACATTGATTGAAAATAACTGGATTGGATAGCAATGGAGAAAACAGGTATACCAAGATGATACCAATCAGAAAATGTAACAGAGGTCAATTCACACACACATACATACATACATACATACATACATACATATGTATACCATACGTTAGAGGCACAGTGGAGTAATGGATAACAGCTTGGATTGAAAAATCGGTGAGACGAGTTTGAATTCCAGTCAAATTCATTGCATTCACTTACGTGCTAATACCCTTGGGAAAAGTACAAATACTCTTCTTCTCCCCCCCCCAGCTATGGGTAAATAGCAGGACAGACTAGGTTCTATAGCCTTGGATGGCAATTGGTCTACCACAAAAAGAAATGGCAACCTACTGTGGGAAAAAATCTGCTTCATCTGTCATGTATCAAAAGATACATTATCGCCTAAGCGTGTATCATGCATAGCACATAATTAATATACACCACACATATGAGGTCTGTCTGAAAAATACCAGAATTGGTTAGTTATGGGGAAAAGACGGATAAGCATCATTGTGTTATCATCTAACATGATATTTTGGGATTATATAACTGTAATCTTAGTTTTCTGCAACCATTGCATTTTTTTGCACATGCTTTTGTAGCAGGCCACCACAAAAATGCACCTGCTCGCATTACCTTCAGCATCTGGCTGTTCGTGGCTGAGAAAACGCTCGCTGTACTGGAACAACCTACCTAATTCACATAAACTTCTCTGTGTATCTTTTTCATTTCCCCAAATACAAGGAGTTCATCCAGGGTACCTATTTTGAAGGCCTGGAGGCCATCTGACATAGCTGAGAGGCATCAAAGAAGAACCCTTGCAGCAGTGAATAGAAGGATGGAAACATGCCTTAGACTCAAGGTAGATTATTTTGAAGAGGGAAATTATGTAGTTTGTTGTTTGGAATTTAAATAAATTGTTTTAGACACCAGTCCCATTACTATTCAGACAGACTTTTTATGTCTCCAAACAAGTTCAATTAAAAATGACCCACAAGGTCTGTTTAACTTTTTATTGTACTTTTCCAATTTTCAAATAATGTGTTGAGTATTGTTCACAAAATTGTGAATAAAATGTCTATAGTTCATATTGTTTTGTTTAAGAACTTTTATACAAAGTAATTTTTAAGAACCAATCTGATGTCTGTGTGATAATAAGAATTGCTTTGTCTACATCTTGATATTCTTTGGAAACCTGAAAGTTGTCAGATGTGTCTAAACACACAGCATAGCCAATCTCGATTAGTTTCCCTATGCTTTCGTTTTTTTGTAATTTTTTTTCTGTTTTTAACGGGTTTTTTTTAAACATTAGTTCAATTGAATCCTTTTCGAGGGTGAAATGTACTACACAGATTTTCTCCACTTTGTCATTCAATTAAGATATAGTGAAATTTATATATCATATTCTTCTATATATATATATATATATATATATATATATATATATATATCAAGTAATTTATAATATTAATGCTCTGTAAATTTACATTGAGCATTATTTTGTAACAATAAAAATATCAATAAGAACACCGGATTATATATGTTACTGTTCTTTCTTTTTATTTATATATACACACACACACATATATGTATATACAATTCGGTGGGCTGCTGGATCATGCAATTTAAATTGTATATTTAGGCAACACAACTATACTTAAACATAAAAACAATAAACAAAAATTAAAAATTCTTGAAGCCTTATACATAAAACAGTTGAAACCTAACCTGAACAAAATAAACTATGAAATCTTCACAAATATCCTTAAATTCCTATAATTTATAACAGAAGCCATTGGTTTATACCAACAGCTTCCCATACTTAATACTTCTCGTTTTTCACTCTCGCGTGGTCATGTGTGACATCACGAGCTGCGACACAATTTTCACTTCCCCGTCTCATATATATGCAGCAAGGGCAGACTATCATTGTTGTTTCATCCATGTGTTGTTTGATTTATTGAAATTGTCATCTTTGATAATGGTTTTTGTAAGCCAAAACTTAGATTGGATTTAAACTTTTATCAATATGGTGTTTTCCTTTCATCTTTCAACGATAATGTGATTAAGCTTATTAGACAATATGAAAGGGACTTACTTAAAATAAATAGATAAAACTTGTCTATATTATTTAATGAAACATGCATTAATGTGTGTATATATATATATAT